>JAJMKT010000134.1:0-50083 GCA_030563985.1 Geotrichum restrictum
ATTTTAAAAAAAGGAAAAGTTCCCAGGATTGATTAACGAGGTGAATTTCTAGACGACGAAATATAAATAAATAAAAAAGAAATAAGTAAATATGAAGCCGACCTCCTGCTGTAAGCATTAACAACTCTGTACGAGAACTACACCTGGGTAACTACAATCTGCAAATGTTTTTAGCTCTCCCGTAAAGTCAACTCACTGCTGTATCAATGGTTTGTCGAGCACGGAAGTACTAGACTTCAAAGGCTAACAAGCACACGCGCTACAAAGCCAATTGATGCTCTATCGAAGTATTCTCATGTCAGCCGTTACTGCCACTCACAATCCTAATAAAACTGATAGTGGTGCTTACTGGTAAACCCAAATCCACCGATGTTCTAACAGATTCCAACAGCTCTTAAGTAGAGCCTACCGTATTGATAAGGGCGCGTAGCCTGACAAAATCGAGAAAGACATAATGAGGGTAAAGAGGAAAATCGGCATTCTTAAGACGGGTGAACTTGTTCATAAACAAATCTGGATCATCAAAGTCACAAAAGTCGGTAAGACCGAAATACTTGCTATCTTTGGAGCTTTTAAACGTACTTCAAAACAAGTAAGTTTCGGTCGAGTTCAACTTTGGATATAAGAACAATGCAGCATTGAATTGAAGATTCGGGTACTTTAGTACCTGGGAGCGCAGCTCGTCGTAGTCAATATGTGGTATATGTAGTTGTTCTGGCTCTGTAGCGGGATCATAGCCACGCAATGAATAAACGTCAAATTCTGTCTGTCTGAAATCCGTTTGCCGTTAGCCATTCCATGCTCAACTTTTTTTTTTTTTTTGTTGAGATCGAGAATGAAAATTTGGAATTCGTTAGTGATGACCCTCTCTGACCACCAGACACTCCCGCGACCGACTCTTTGTTCATGTTTGTAGGCTGCCTTTTTTAGGTGTTTCATATTGACACGGGGCGTTTTCTTGGTCCCCCCTGGTCTTGCCAAAGAGCGGTTGAGGAAAGAAGGAGACCTTGAGATGGAAAGGAGAGGGGGGATAGGGCGGAGGTCCGCGAGGGCGATTGAAGTTTCGTTGGCTGGAGGGGGCAAGAGACGAAATATTGCAGAGAGCCTGTTAGTCCCGACATGCAAGCTAGTTGTATGGCTTTCGCTGTTCCTACCTCAATTTCCAACATTGAATTGACCAAAAAAAGGTCTTAAAATCGTACACTCTGTCTGGGTCGCCTTTATCCCGAGCGTCGAGGAAGGGTTCATAACGGTGTTGTAGATATTCATAGGTTAAGTTCATTGATACCGTTCACGGGATCTCCGTCTGCCAAAATAACTGCCCCAGGCAATTGAAATGAGGCCTTCTAGACCTTTTGAATGGTATGTATTGTCCAGGCAAATTGTAGTAATTGGAGCATGAAAAAAAAAAAAAAAAAAAAAAAAAAAAAAAAAAAAAAAAAAAAAAAAAAAGTAAACTGAAAGGTTATTGATAATATAAGAGCCATTTTAAAAAAAGAAAGTAAAACCTCTTGTACGCCAAGTTCCACTGCCTCGACGTCTTTATTTATTTGATATAAGCTCACGTAGAATATTAGAGGCAATGAAAAAGCCACTAAGCTTTTCAAATTAAATTTGAACGTCTCCAATTTTTTTAAGGTTGATCCGAGGCTGGAGAATATTTTGTTTCAGCGAGTTGATTTGTAGGTGAAGGGAAAAAAAAAAAATCGTACTGAAGCCTTTCACGAAGCAGAAGCCAATTCTGGGAATCGCTATTCTGGTGATAAAGGACACACTATGACATTGTCACTTTCTATGAATGCGGCTTGGGAATAACTGATTGATGAATCTTTCGTCGGGCTCTGCACATAGGTAGAAGTAGAAGACCATTCGGACGAGGATGGCATATCAGGAGTAGACAGGCGAGCCCCCTCATCGCTATCTCTGCTCGGGTTGTTTTCTTCTTTGTTGTTGTTGTCATTACTCTGTGAAGGTGACCTAGAGCTTCTGGTTGCCGAATCTCTCGTCGGGCCCTGCATTTGGGGCGATGTAGAAGAGCATTTGGACGACGATACCATATGAATAAGGGGAATAGGAGACCAGATCATAGGCGATAAAGAAGAAGAGCATCCTGATAGTGCAGTACAATGAGTTTGCCTTAGCTCGTTTTGCGGGCCTTCAAATCTTGATAATTGATACTTTTCTGGCTGTGGGTTACTAGGAAGATCCATCTTTATAAATGATGAGAAGATGATCTTGTACAACAAGATCAATGAAGAAATAAGTAGAAAGAAAAAAAAAGATTTTGTATACAACTGCCAGCGTTAAAGGAAAATCTAAGAAAAGTAAAGAAAAGGGAAAAGATAATAAAAAAAAAAAACCACATCCATATTTATCACGGCGCTTGAAAGTTGTTCAATTGCCTTAATTACTATTGTTCTGTATTTCTGAAAGCCTGAAACTTTGATTTTTTTATCTCGAGATGTCAGGGTTGGAACAATATAAACCAATCAATTTTAAGTAAATTTTGAGGGAAAACCCAAAATTACGGCAAGGCTACGGCTACTACGTACACCATATTTTCAATGGTGTTAGTTTGATCCTATACTAACTAACTACAAGTGCATACTTCCAGAGAAATAGTTAGCATAAATATATTAGTTATGTTTATTTATTTATTCATCTATTTATTTTATACACACTTTTTTTTGTGATTACACTATAGCTTGCAACAAACAATTATCGATTTTCTCTCTTATTAACAACAACCTTCCTTTATTATGGACCTCTTACTTCAAATGATCTTCCTTGATCTTTTTTCAGATTTAAAGCGCCATTCTGCTACAGTCATTATATATATTGCCGCTGATTGGGTTTGCTCTCAAAAGGCCAGCGTTCAACGTCATTACTCTTCAATGAATCGCTCATTTGCCCTTATTCAATCCATGCTGCGTCTGTTGCTACTTTTTTTCAGCAAGGCTCTTGCTGTAAATTGCTTAATACTACAATAATATCAGAATTTTTGAATTTGAGTAATGCCGTCCTTAATGGTTGCTACTGTTTGACCAATTCCAGATTATCTGTGCATCGTTAGTTATTGCCTGTCATTATTCGTCTTTGCGGACGTTGCTTGCAAAGCCCCTCAAGAGACAGAACTGTCGCCTTTAAATAGACTGCTGCTACGCCTGCTGCGTTTATTTCCCTTAATCAGTTTCCGGCTTCTAATAACTACGACACTGTTATTACCTTTTCAACTTCTAGCTCTCGGCCGTCCGTTATTGAGTGGCACCAGAGCGCCTTTGCGCTAAATTGGAGTTGGCCAGAGTCCTGCTACCTTTTAAAATTACATCACTTTCAATCTGAGCCGTTCTGTGCTTTCTTTGTCACTATTTTCCATACTTTCTGAGGCTATTAATCGAGTTACCGCCAGTCTTGTGATCTGCCAAGAGGTACCGGTTGAGCTTGAGTGTCGTCAACTTTTAATCAGCCTTTTGCAGTCAATCACTCTGTCGCCACTCCTTAACAATATTGTTGCGCTTAAATTATACTATCAAACAAGCCTTACGACATCTGCCAATAGCTAGCGCCTTTCGATTGAAGCTCTACTGATCCATTGCCACCAATATATTTACCACCAGTCTCGTCGCTCACGGTCCATCAAATAGCTTCGTTGCTTTTTTAAGTGATGGTGATCATAGCTCCAATACCGATACTATTGCCATCAAGTTGCGTTAACTATTAGCGGAAATTGTTGATGTCAATTGATATGGTCCACAGTTCGCTGTTGTTACAGGCTACAGATACTTGTTTATATTGTCGCTTCCTAGCTAGCTATGGGGTATGCCTCCTGCACTTGTAAGTTATAACAAATCGGTCTAATAACAGTACTTTGTCAGGAACCTACTACCGAGATGGAAAACGAATTGAGCAATGAGGAAAATCCTGACATAGTCACACTGAAGTGTTGGAAGACGATGACGACGGTGATAACTTGTCTACCGCAGTTGTTCGCACATCTATCAAGAAACAAAGACCTGCCGCTAGGTTTGAAGCATACAAGCGCCTTATGTGCAATACAATTCATAATACAGTAGGCAAAATAATTTACAAGAACGGAGGCTTTGGGCACTGGCCAAAGGCAAAGGGTCAAGGCCCAAGGATATACCGGTAGCTCATTTTTTTCAGGAGAAAAAAACAAGGAAACGTGGTATATAGCTAGTACATACAGTATTCAGATATCTATACATACACATCGATGATCAGCCTGAACTGAATCGATGTTCCCTAAATCACCCTCTTGCTGGCTATAATAGATTTCGAAAGCATTCTCGCATTCATTCGAATTAAAACTACCTCTCAAACGTCTTAACTGAGTTGACTCAAAGTATCATTACAACTAGCATCAATTAACATTAAAAAGAAAAGGAAAAATATATATATGCAAGAAAAAAAAATGAAATGATCAAAAACATGAACATGGAAGCAGGAGCACAAAAGTACCAAAACTAGTCAATAACCATACGGCTGTCATCTTTGTTTTCTGAGTCAACCTCTAAGGGCATCATGCTCGGTGTAGCCTCGTCGGAGTAGAACACTTGCCTACTATTCTTGTTGCGGTCCTTAAGGCCTAGGCCAAAATTTCTGAGAGCCCGAATGGTGTAGTAGATTGTTAAAATCAAAAACACAATCGTAACAGCAGCAAATACTGTGAGTGTCTTGTGTGAGCGGTCAAAACGTACTCGCTTGGAGCCTTTTGCCGTGTACAATCGCGCTAGCTTGTACGAAAAGTAGGCCATGCCAGGGAAACACAGAATAACGAAAGTGATGGTTCCAATCTTGAATTCTCTGCGTACAGAGAAAATGGCCCCAATGAGAATTATTATTGTGACTGGGATGACTGCGATAGTGAGTGCAAACTCGACATCCTTGGTTTGTAGCACCACAACAACGAACTGTAAAGTGAAACCCACAAAAAAGAAAATGTCAAATATGATGAGCGACTCGAAAATGAGGTAGTCTCTCAAAGCATTCTTCAGCTTCAACGAAGCACTATTCCTGAAAATTGCCTCGTTAAACTCCGTGTATAGCTTATAGGTGAGAAAAGCTTGAACTAAAAGGTAGGCTCCAATGATGCAAGGAACAGAAATCAAGATATTCTTCACTTGCGTAGTGCTAATGAACATATCCTTATAAAGCTCTGCAGTGTCGACAAGTTGGGTGGCGTTGCCAGAGGAAACTTGGGTTTTAGAAGCTTCGACGGAGTCAATGATCTGGTCATACTGGATACCAGAGTAAGTAAGCATTGCCATTGAAAAGAAAGTCAGAAATAGTAGTTGAATGCTATTTCTTTGGTTAAGCGACCAAAGGGACAGAATGATTTGGTAGACACCTGCAAACAGGAACAAAGCGAGGTAGATAGGCATGGTTTGAACGAGCACTTCACCGTTTGTGCAAGTTAATGATTCCGCATCACATCTCCCTTCGCCAGCGGCATCGCTAGCCTTTTGAAACCATGCAAATATAACGGCTTCGAGACCAATGACTGCAAAGTTAAAGAGGATGGTGCAAGTCAGGTATAGGGCTGCCCATACTGTCCGAGAAATTAATGGTTGTGGCTTTGCTTGAGGATCCATGGCTAGCTGACCGGGTGGCACGTTTAGGGGTGAATAAGGTAACTACACTTTGAGGTAAGAGAAAAAGAAGAAATGGAAAAAAAAAGAAGTGGAAGAAAAAAAAAAAGAGAGTGAAAGCAGGTAATATAAATATGCCTAATACTGCGATAATGTTGATTTTACAACGTACGGTACAAATATTATAACAATATTTGCTATGAATAGGGCCAAATGGTCTGGACTCTGGACAGTTCTCCATAGATTCAGTGTTAAGGTTATTGTCTGCTTGAATATTCATGTTCAAGCAGGTACCCGTGTATATTTATACGTGCAAGACGAGGCAATGGTTCTTAAGCTTAACAGCTACGCCATGTGCGCTTAACGAAGCTTCTCTTTTAGTTTTACTCATCGCCTACTTCTCGAGAAATAAACTCTTCGACAAGCTCTGTAAACTCTTCAGGCTTTTCCGCAATGGCTATACTGTGGTTAGACTAACTCGGGATCCATAATTAGAACGATCATGCATTGTACTTACCCCAGTGATCACTTTCAACGTCTTAGACTGTAAATCTGGAAAACCCCTATCTTATGACTCCAAATGCCTCGTCCGATACATCCAAAAAGCTATGTAGTTAGCACTCACTCACGCTGATATATGAATATACAGTACAGTACATGGAATCAAGTACGGCACAACAATTTAAAAAAAATTACTATGGCCTCTCCAAACAAACTTTTCAACGACTTTTGAGATGGCAGACCAAATATTGAAATTTTTGTATGGGGAGGTCATAGTAATTTTTTTTTTTTTAAAATGTTGCGCCGTACTTTATTCCTAGAACTGTACAGTTGCACAAACTTACTAGTGACTCTCTGTGCTCCTGATGAACATCGTAGGCCCGTTGAATCTTGCTTCCTCAGGAATAAAAGGGAAGTCTGCCATGTAGTTAAGCGACTTGCCCAGCGTATTCAGCGGCATGATAAACTTGTACCCTTCACCTCGGTTCTTTTTCAAGTTAGCCAGCACGAACTGCTGGACCGTCAAGTTCGTTTCCACCTCAGCCATGATTTCATACGCATCTTTACTATGCTTGACGTTGCAAACCTCAATTTTCTTCATAGCCCTTATATAAGTTGGGAAAACTGTGGAGCTCAACTGCGCATCCACGGGGGGCATTGTCAACAGCGACCAATCCAGCAAACAAGGTCTGGCCGGCGCAGCAACACCGACATCCCCGTCTTTGCACCCATAGAGTACCCAATCGCAACTGATGGCCCAAGTTCATGTGTTTCGATGAATGACTCGACGTCGGCATCAAGTGCGGGATAGTCGTGTCGTGTCGAGTATGGGCAGCTGCCATGGTTTCGGAGATCAAGGGAGTACACGTCGCGCCCAAGCAACTGGGCTAGAACATTGCTGACAGTTCGGTTGTTTTTCTTGGATCCGAAGAGACCGTGAAGAAATATAATAGGTTCTTTTGAGGTGATGGAGCTGGTAGGGTGCTTGTCGTAAGAAAGCTCTACAGTAGGAATGTCTTTTGCAAAAAATGCAGTCGAGTACAGTCTGGCAACGCAACTGAACGGCGGTAAATACGCAAGGCTTTGCGTAGCGTTTGAAAGGAGCCGTGGATTACTGAAGTGAAGCAGCGATGAAATGAAATGACGAGGAAGCGAAAGACTGAAAAGTGAATAGATTCGAAGGTTTCAGATCACGCATCACGTGAACTCAAATATTTTAGCATTGCTTCTGGGGACTTATTCGGCTGCTGCTGTACACATAAGGATGGACCCATGATCTCGGAATACAATAAAATTGTTCTACAGTAAATGAATTTGGAACCATCTGTGCGCAAGTAAAATAAGATCTAGAAAGAGATATAGAATTGAGAGGAAATAGACTGCTGTATTGCTGGACTCGGACATACGTACTCAGCCTAAATAATTTTAGTAACCATCGATTGTGTCGTCGATCCATTTTGGGAATTTTACAACTACGCAACCCTTCTCCCCAATGGAGGAGAGTCCCCATGGTTTGGCTTCACTGGGCCCGGG
This sequence comes from Geotrichum restrictum, assembly GCA_030563985.1. Taxonomy (NCBI): domain Eukaryota; kingdom Fungi; phylum Ascomycota; class Dipodascomycetes; order Dipodascales; family Dipodascaceae; genus Geotrichum; species Geotrichum restrictum. Next base: position 7,644 of record JAJMKT010000134.1, read on the forward strand.
AGGCACATTTCGGAGAAATTTCTGGAAATGCAGTGACCTCATTAACGACACAAGTGAACAAATAATACGATATCTATTTTGAAAATACAGTACAGTACAGTACATAAAAGGATTCCAAAGTTCTCTTTTAAAACTGATCTTTTTGTTTTTCACAAAATAATGTCATCCTTTCACTTTACAATCAATCAATATCACACTACGTACTGTACTTAGAAAAATTCACTCTTCCACTTCCAACAATACTCAGGCTGAGACATCTCTGCTCTTGTTGATCATAAGTCTTCCTTTTTTCTTGCTTTTTTTTTTTTACTTTAGACTAGTGAGTCAGTGTTAACCGCACTCCTATGAATGACCTTCCGGGCCGGCCGCTGGCGAGTCATGGGGAATTGCCTCCGTCATCGCCCAAGTATGGGACTGCTGTCTCACATTGAAGTCAATATCAGCTGCGGGTCTCGGTCTATGTTTTTCCTAGTGAAAAAAAGTATGATAATTTGATAATATTTGATAATTTACCAAGCTTGAAAAAAAACAAACATATTTAGACTAACGGTGAGCAGACAGGCCTAATATTTGCGCTGATGATAACGCCAATGGTCCCAACTCCCAAGAATAAACATCAATCCTTTCAAATCAAGGTACGCCTACATAAGCGATGGATATGATTGCAGCTTATAGAAGTTTAAGCTACAGTGCCTCCAGGAGGACTTCAATTAGGAGAACTATCTATTTCCCTTTCATAACTGACTGCCACCCAATGGAACTGGACTTCTTCTCTGTCTACTCACATCTTTTAACATCGTGTGCTAGTCTTGTTGAGGACTACCAACTAGATCACGTAGAGTAGTAGAAATATATTTAGTCTCATCAGTATTATCTTACTGCACCTGTTAACAATTGGTGTAGTTTCTGAGGAAAGAAATGAAATTTGGGCATTGGAATATACAACAGATTTAATTAAATATTTAAATAAATGATTCAGTTCTAGTCTTCAGTCAGATCAATCACTTCTAGAACAGTAACATCAAACGACTTCTCCTCCTCTTCCTCCCTCAGTGTTCTCCTCCTTTGGGTAGGCATAGACATAGGCATACTGCTACCACTTGGAGCTGCTATCTCAATCACATCCTCGTCCATTCCTAGCTCTTCTAGGCTTATCTCAACATCCCCTTTACCGCACCACTTTGCGTCTTGTATTCGGCGTTCCGCTGCCCTTCGTGCCAACTCGCGTATTGATAACGTTGAATCAGGTTCCATGGAATATCCTCCCAGTCGGTTACCCTTACTTCTAGGCTTTTTCTTCTTTTCGTCGGCAGCCTTTTGTTGTTGTTCGCGCTCCTTCCTGGCTTCGGCGAGTTTGACAGGATCAACTAGCCCATGAATTCCACTCGTAGGTAGGCCCGAAGATAACGTCCGGCCAGTTGAACTGAACGGCGATTTTTCGTTACTTTTTCCTAATGCCTTGCCGGCGCTGAAAAAACCGTCCCCGGTGAACCCCTCAGCCATCAGATCCTCGAGCTCTCGTCTTAGCTCGCCCATATACGTGTAAAACTTGTCGTCATGTGGGCCGTGCTTGTTGTGAGTGAGCTCGTGGATCATTGTCCCAAGCAGCTCCGTGAGTGGGAAGAATGTCTTGTCGTTAAAATGTGGCCGTAACCGGATACAGATTTTCATTCCATGGTTCACGTTCAACCCAAGAAGTTGAGGGTCCTTTGGGAAAAATTCGCAGAGGGTTCCGACTTTGAGACCGTGATGCCGCATAACAGGGGATACCATGGATGCAATTTTCTGGAGCAGGTAAAGCGCTTCATCGCTGCTGTCACGTCGTTTCAAGGCAGTTATGGTCGTAATGTACTGGGAAGAGGAGCCTTTCAATAGTGGCAGGTCTTTGCCACTCGGTTTGGGTAATGGAGTCTTTCGGACCGCAGGCTTTCGTAGACCCTTTGACGCCTTCTTCGTAACTCGCCCTTCAGGCGCAAAAGCCTTGAATCCCTTGGTCATGAAGCATACACTTTGCGCATATATGGCATATACAAGGCTTGTAAGTGTAATTAATAAGAGGTTTTGAGCACAAGTTTGTTGATTTTAGTGTAGACGAACCTTATTACAAACCTAACCCGATCATTTCTCGATGGCAAGAAATCTCTTTTTTTAGCGATTCTTCTTCTTCTTCTTCTTCTTCTTCTTCTTCTTCTTCTTCTTCTTCTTCTTCTTCTTCTTCTTCTTCTTCTTCTTCTTCTTTCCTTTTGCTCTTTTGTTTCTTCTTTTCTTCTTTAAGCCCTCTTTTTTCTTTGCTTTTGACCATCTATCCTTGACTGTTTGTGGGCTTTTGTGTGTTCTTGTGTGTTCTTTTGTCTTTTTTGTGTGGACATATTGATCTCAACACTTAATTGTCTCGCCGAATCGACCTTTTTCCCCACTGTTTTTGCTCAAATCTCGTTCGCAGCTCATTACTCATCTATTCCTAACAGCATTTCAATTCATGTATGTATTAATAGTCCTATTGTTATATTGCCCATGCTCCATGCTCCAGGATCAACTGTTTTTGGAGAAGTAAAGAAAAAAGAAAAAAAAGTCTAACTCTGGTGTAGATTTACCAACAATGTCAAACGACCCCATTCATATCCTTATGGATAAATTCCATGATCTGAAAGCAGACACCCAGGCTGTAGTCACCTCAGCTGTCGACCATATTTCGGATGCTGTGCCGCTCAAAAAAATAACTGAAAACGAGCAATTGCGAAGTTTTGGATCTCGAATCTGGGGCACCATTAATGGAGCAACCGAGGCAATCAAGGGAATGGACCTTTCGCATGTGACCACTCCAGAATTTAATCTATCAACGATGGACAACCCGTCATCTTCTAGCGTGTGGCAACGCTTCACGGACTGGGCGTCAAAGTATAAAATCCTGATCTCGGTTGTTGCGGTTACCGTCACTGGAAGCACTATTTACTATCTCTACAAAATTAATGTGGGGGACATGTCTGGCCCCAGCTTTCTAAGACTGCCACGGAAAAGGCAGGCGAAAAAAGCGGCCAACGGCGGACGCGTGGAGGTCGTGGTCATCGCAGGATCTCCGGCAGAGCCGCTTACGAGGACAATTGCCACTGACCTGTCTCGCCGCGGATACATTGTTTACTGGACAACGTCATCCAAGGAAGAAGAAGAGGTTGTGTTGAGAGAACGGTCTGATGACATTAGACCGTTCCCCATTCAGCCCCAGGGCATTGCGTCCGTAAGAAGTAGTATAAAGGCGCTTGCGAATATCCTTAACACACCAGCGCTGGCGTTCCCAGGAGCAGTGCCGCATATGTTGAGTTTTGCTGGCCTTATTGTCGTGCCCGACCTGTATTATCCTTCGGGTCCTGTCGAAGCCATTCGCGTAGACACGTGGAACGATTTGCTCAACTCGAAAATCCTGGGGCCTGTCTTTTTGCTGTCAAATGGGTTACTGGAACTGGTCCGCACGCACCAATCCCGCGTCCTTCTAGTCTCGCCCACAATCATGGGGTCCCTGAACCCAGGGTACCATGCGGCCGAAAGTATGATTACGGCTGCGCTCGATGCGTTATCCCTTTCGGCATTCCGAGAACTTCGACCGCAGCGGATCCCTTTCATTCACATTCGTATGGGGTCCTTTGATGTGTCCCACGGGGGCGCTGGCGGCGGTGGTGGTGGTAATGGGCACAAACAACACGAGCGACAGGTCCAAAACTCAGTCCGGGCCGATATCTTGTCATGGCCCGAGAATCTGCGCGCACTTTACGCTAGGCCATACCAATTCACGGCCATGCTACAAACAGCAGGAGCAGGAACTGGGTCAGGTGTTGTTGGATCACGATCGTTGTCAGTAGGATCACCGCTAAGAACACTTAACTATACAATATTCGATGCGTTGACAGCGAGAAACCCAGCAAGAGTTTATTATGCGGGTAAAGGCTCGTTTTTGTATCACATACTACCTAAGTGGTTGCCAGAATCGTTTGTCACCTGGTTGGTGTTGCCGCCCGTCCCACCAGCCCCTGTACCTGTGGACGGTGGATGGGACCCTTAGGAGTGTGGAAAAAAAAAAATTGTGTCGAGGCCCCGGGGGGATCCTAGCTAAGGTGAAGATGACAGTAGTACGTATATATACTCTAGGTGGCGGCGTGTATACTGTATTGCCAAAAAAAACAAAAGTTGAAAGAAAAAGTCATTCAATTGTGTTCAAAGTGTAAAAACAAAGACAAACAGGGAGGGAATTAGTATTATTCAATTGAAGATAAATGGATGATAGCGTTACCAGTAGCTATATGAATATGAATATGAATATGACTTGAATATTATATGAAATATTCTATAAATATGGTATGTACAAATATATAAACATGAATCATCTCTAAGTAATAAAAACTTTGCAAATCGACTCACTCACTCACTCAAGTCTCACGTCTCACGTCGTCGCCGTCCAGTAGTCATAGCTCGAGACACACCCGACGCCTTACCGCTACTCGTAATTGTAAAAGCGCGGCTATTGATTGTACCATTTGTTTCGCCTCGTCGCAAACCCGTTGTGACGTATCGTGGCATACTCTGGGATCCTTGTGATCCGCGCGGATATTGTTGGTAGCTGTTTGCGTTGTTGTTGTTGTTGTTGTTGTTGTTGTTGTGGGATGCGGCAGTGGATGCGGTATCAGATGAGAGAGGATCATCAAATACATTTACATTCACATTCACTGATCCGGTTTTTTCTGGGTCGTCATTCTCTTTAACAAATTCGCTCACAGCATTGTCATTGTCATTGTCATTGTCATTGTCATTGTCATCACTGTGGTGGGTTGTTCTTTCAAGGTCAATTAACTCACTGTTATTGGGCCCGAATCCCATCAATGCGCGACGCCCTGGAAATAGTTTGGATTGGGACCGAGGGGCAGTATCAAATGCATTGAGAACTTCTTGTGTTATGTCGTTTGTAGGTAACGATGAAGAAACCATGAAGGGATTTGAACCTGCGTTTGCGTTTGCGTTTGCGTTTGTGGTAAAATCAGCGGTCGACATTGCGCCCCCAGTACCTGCAGCAGGTGCCCCAGGTGCCCCAGGCACCCCCGCAAGATACAAAGGCAACCCAGGGTCCGTCGAATTATCGTCTCGCCTAGGAATTGAGATCCCCAGCTCATACACTACGCGGCCCAAGTGCTGGATTAGCTTATGGCGGCGCGCAGCGTACACTTTTCCATCCGCAAAGTTGCTCCTGAAAGTGACTGCAAACGTGAGCGTTACGCGGTCCAAGTTGGGAAACGCGGTGCAGTTGATAAAGGGGGCAGGCTGGTAATCGCGCGCGTTGTCGAGGCAGTACTGGTTCATGATGTCGCGGAACGCTTCTATCTGATCAAAACTGGTCTCAGGCACGCCAAGCGTTAGCGTGAAGGTGAAGGTCATGGGGCCCGATCGCGTGAAATTCTCAATCCACAACGTGTTTAGGACGGAGTTGGGTGCCTGCACCACCGCGTCGTCGAGAACTCGGGTAAATACAGTGTACAAAAGGGAGATTTCCTTGACGAAAAAGGAACTCGTTAAACTGCCCACGATGATGTCGACACGGTCGCCGACGTCAATAGGGTGCTTGACAAATAGAAATACGCAAGAGGCTGTGATTTCTTGCGCTGTGGTGGAAAATACAAACGAGAGCGCAATGATCGACGTGCCCATGGTGGCCAGCACCGCGCTCACGCTGGGAGAAAGGATCCCGATAAACACGGTAATAATAATGATAAAGACAATAAACAGCAGCACTTCGTGAAGCTTTTGGATGGCGGAATCAACGTCCTTCAGCGACTTGTACACCGACCGGCGCTCGTGACAAATCTCCACAACCGCCGACACCATTTCTTCCAGCGTCAGGTTGCCGTTCCCGTCAATATCGAGTACCATGAAGATATTTTCGGCGTCCTCTTTGCGGTCTTCGCCCAACACTTCGACCAGGTCATCGACCGTGAGGTGCTCCTCGCCCTCGAGCACGAGCGCCATCCAAATGCGCTTAGCAAGGACGTCCGCGAGGTTCTCAGAGTTCATGGCATCGGATATAGTACTACTGACCCAGTTGCGCACATCGTCATTGTTGAGCGCTTGCCCGCGCGTCACCTTTCCGAGCGTCACCGCGGCCATGTCCAGCGCGTGGTTCACGCGCCCAAAGAACCTTTGCAGGTTATGGCTGCTAGCCACTTTCCCCGCGAGTCCAGAATCTGTGGCACGCTTGCCCTTGAGGAACGTGCCACTTTGGAGATGCAAATCCTCTTCGGCAAACTCAGGGCAAAACGGCGGGAACGGGATGCAAGCCACGTACAAAAGGTCCGAGAGTGTTCGAATGGACTGTTTATTGTTCTTTATGCGGGCTGCAAACCGTGTCTTGTGGAAAGAAACGGAAATCAGGTGGATGATGAGCCGCTCGCCAAAAAAGATAAGCGACGAGATGAGCAAGGCTATGAGGATTTTGTTTATGATCTTTTGCCAGCTCTTGGTTGCGTCGCTCGAGTTTGCATTTGCTTTCTGGGTCATGACGGGCAAGAAGGTGCACAGAGAAATGAGGGCCCAGAATACTAGTGTGAAAGGAATTTCCATGGCATTAACCACGGACCGATACTTTTTAAGACTCGGGGCGACGATACTGGAAATGAATCTAAAGGCTTGAGGAAAGACACTGGAGACCAGGCGCGACACCCAGAGGGATCCCCAAACGATTTCGACCCAGATAAACACCCACATGAGTTGAGCCTCACCAATTGTGGCGCCCGGCTTGGCCCAAGCGCCGACCGCCAGTGGGATGAATAAGACCGTAGCCAGAGGCAGCCAATAAAAAAAACACCGGGCAATGAGAGAAAATTCAATCAATGAGAGGACGACGCCTCTCAGATACTTTGAAAACTTTGCGCTTTTGCTTTTTTCCTTCTTTTTCTTTTCCTTGCGAGCGTAGTGACGAAGTCCTCGGCGACGCGGCGTCGTTTCACCTGATGACTCGGGACTGGAAGGCACTTCTTGCTTCTGTTCTTGGATTTTGGATTTGCTGCTTAGGTTACCCACGAGATCTTTAATTTCAGCGTAGCTGTCGTCGTCGTCATCACTCGAGTCAGACGTATCCTCCTCTTCTGGGCCATCATCTTCTGGGACAGAATGGAGTCTTGGTCGGCCGAAGTCATCGTCATTGGTTCTAGTCCTCGACGCCCTTAGCTGGGGATCGTTATTCCCATAGACATGAGGGCCCGACAGAGAGTTAGAGCCAGCTGGAATAGAGTTAGTAGACGGGCCGCTATTAAATCCACCGGCGTCGGGAGCAGGACCCGACAACGGCGAGTATCCACTGTTAGTGGTAGTATAGTGCTTATAGAGGCCACCACGAAGAGGGGGCCGAGATGACAGGTCAGTAGCGATGTCTAACGAAGACCCGCGCGTTCTGGTTGCCAACTGCGCAGGGGAGGAGTTGTTTCGCCTAAATGCGGCCATGTCTGAGGTTGGTGGAGGGTAGTGGTAGTTAGCAGCGGGGGCATGGAGATCAGTGAGTGATCGAGTGGGAAGGGTGTTTTCATCGTTTGGAGCGAATGAATCAGTTCTGGCGATGGGGCGGATAGGGGATTCGAGGTTGAGGTTGAGGTCCTGGAAGTCAGAGGATTCGGGGTTTGAATTGACGTTGACGTTGACGTTGACGTTTGAAAGAGGGATGTCGTCGTACGGCATGATGAGAGGAGGGGGATAGTGAGGTAAACGAAGGTAATAACAGGCACAGCAACAGTTAGTAACAGGTAGTAAACGTATGAGAATGAAGAAGAAGAAGAAGAAGAAGAAGAAAAAGAAGAAAAAGATTTTTGAAAAAGAAGGGAAAAAAAAAAAAAAAAAGAAATAAGCAAGGCTTTTACATGTGCATGCGCAAGCAAATAAAACCCTTCGTCTCAGGTCATGTACAAACCGTTCGGGTTGAAATTTCAAGCCTTTTTCTGCTGCCAAGCGAAACTTAGCATGCGATTTGGTTTCAATGTGCACTGCAGTTTATTCTCTACGCTAGTTACGTGCTAGCTTCTACGTCAGTTACGTGCTAGATCTACCCACAGACCACCTGCACTCCACCCACAAACCATAGTAGAATAAGCGTCATTTCACTAAACTAAGTTAACTAACTACGTACTACACTCAACACTGTCAACACTGACTCAACAGTGAGTCAACACTTAACCAAGCATACGCTTGCCAATCTCACTACCCCATCCTTTAGCCCTCTCAAACCCATTCCTTTGACCCTGGTAATCCATAAATGCCTCCATAATCTTATCCCTCGACGTCTCCACAAACGGACCATGCTGCACAATAGGCTGATCCAGAATCTTACCCGCCACAATTGCAAACCTGGCCGTTTCCTTCGCTGACTCCGGCACCGACACTTCAATACCATCGCCACTCGTGCCAAAGAATAAATTGGTGTATTGAGGGAATGATTGTTTTCCGCCGGTTGCGGTTACTGACCCCTCCATAATGTACAAAAATGCATTGTACCCAGCCGGGATTGGTTGCTGGATACTGCCCCCCGGCAACATGGTCACGTCCATCATCCAGACTGGAGTGTAAGCCAGGTCTTGTACGGATTTTACACCATACGACTCTCCAGAGATCACTTTAATAGTCGTCTTGTCGTTAGGTGTCGCGGTCGGGATATCCTTTGCCCGCAAATCCCTGTACCGAGGGCTACAGTTTTTAAGCTCCTTGGGCAAATCCACCCACAGCTGGAGCCCGACCACCGTCGTGATAGTACCATCGAGCTCCTTATCAATACGGGGCATCTCAGCGTGGACAACCCCCCGGCCCGCAGTCATGAACTGCAAGTCGCCGGGCTCAATTGTGCCTGCGGACCCCGTAAAGTCTTCGTGGTCCATGCGGCCCTTGAGCATGTAAGTGATTGTTTCTTGACCCCGGTGCGGGTGGTCCGGGAACCCGGCGTCGGGGCTCACGCTGAAATGATCCAACATGAGGAACGGCGTAAAGTTGCGGACCGACATGGTGCCAATAGAGCGACGCACGCGGGCGCCCGCACCCTCGGCTTGCTCGTTTGCGGCGACGGCCTTGGCGACCGCGCGCGCAGTGAAGGTGGTACCGTCGGGTGCGGTGGTGGTGTTGGCTGATGCAGCTGACATTTGTAGGGCAATGTGTTGGATGGTGTTTGTGCGCTGTTTGTAGATGGTGAATAGTACTGCGGCCAGAAGAATAAGGAGCGGCAGCTTGTAGTTCATGGAGAGCTCAAAGTTAACAGTACGGAGTATATTGAGGATGATCTTTAAAGCAGAAATATGATAAAAATACCAAAAAAAAAAAAAAAAAAAAGGACTTGGAGGGTTGTTTATATACTGTCGAGTAGGGCCATGGACAAGGCCTTTTAGTAACGAGTCTGTCATGATTTGTCTGATTTGTCTGAGATTCATAAGAATTAGAAACCCTAAACGTAATCTTCAAGGCGCATATTTCCAACGCAAACGCAATAAAAACATTTCCCTTTAACTGTACACGACGTGCTTGTGGATGTTTTGTTTAACCGAAGTGCTCCTCCACCACCGGTACTTTTCAGGGCCCGATACCCTGCCACGTCCACCTCGTACACGCAATCCGATGACATTGACGACTGCATCGCCCGTGTGTACTCAAAGATACCACCGCGACCTCTTGTCGTCTCGCTGTCGGGTCGGTACAATAGGTAAATCATACGGAGCTTTGGATGCTGCTGCATCAGCCGTCGGTACACGTCTTGCGTAAGTATGTCGTAGGGAAAATATACAGTAAGTGTTTCGAGGTCCCGTAGTCCAGCCAGACTGTTGACGAACGTGAGTGCAGGTCCAAAGCACTGGCTGCTCACAAGATCAATCTCTTCTAAAAGTGCTTGTTCAAAGTCCGAGTCGTCTCCAAATGACATGTTCCCAGATAATGTGCCGTCTTGTTGCTCGTTCTCTTGCTCGTACTCTTGCTCTTCTGTGCTATTGTCCTCCTCTTCTGCTTCTCTAACTGGAAGATCTCGTAGCGTCCCTAGTAAAAGCTCAGGCAGCGTGTTTGAAAAATGCAAACCATGATTTTGCATCCTACTTGTGTCCCAAGGGTACAATATTCGGTCTTCTCCATAAGAAGGGTTGAGCCTGCCATATATATCACCAGGATCACCATCACCACGCACTCTCAAGTGTCTGATCCGCGGACACAGGTTTCTCACAAATCCCAATCTCAATTGTAACTCCAGTTGCGATTCTTGTTGCAACTCCGCATCGCTTACCAACATCTTATAAGCACCCGTCAAAGAAAGTAAATTCGGGCTATGCTCAATTAGCTTTGCTAGATCAATACCTGACAGGGCGCCTTTGATTTCCAAATGGGTCAATCCGTTTGGAAACTCAATATGCAGTGTGCTAAAAGGCCGATATTTAATATCGACATCAAGAACAAAACACGTAACATGCGGAAAGATGTGTACAAACTTGCTGTTAAAAGTGATCTCGTCCATGGTGTCATAGACGTTGAACCAGTAGATCGTGAGGGACAATTGTGTAGTCACTTTTTGTAAATAGGAAGCACTGAAAATAAGAAATGGCTGCACCGCAAGGACTGTTAGAGCTTTGAGACGGGTTAATTTGTCAAAAGTCGACTTCCAGAGCCAGGTTTTGGTCTTGTCGCGGGGGTCGCCAGCGGAGCGCAACACTGGAATCGAGTTTCCAGTCAACCTGAATTCCAAGTTTTGCAAGTTTTCCATAGACTGAATCCACGAGTTAATGATAAAAACACCACTGTTTTTACCAGGATTGTATTCGCCGTTCCAATCATAATCGCATCTAAAGTACCCGTCAGCACTCCCATACACCAGCAACGACCGAACAGTACTCATATAGGACACCGACAACTTGTTAAACGCCTCAACTGAACTCAATTGCAGATCAACAGCAGATTTCGCAGCTTCTGAAAGGGGTAGACAAGTCTCGAGCACTTCTAATTGTTCTAGTGTGTCGTCGTTCTCTTCGCGAGCCAGAACATGAACCCTGAACGAGCGCAGGTTAGGTACATCTAGCAGCTGGGAAATGTTGACGAGCAGTTTTGTGGGCCCAGTGACATAGATTGTAAGGTTTTGGATAGAGTCTCGCACTTGTTTACTCAACAGGCACTGACGGGTGTTGGGTTTTTCGTTCAATTGTGCAGCTGGCAGCGTCGACAAACGTTTTAAAATTTTCAAGTTACGGGTAGTTGGAGAATCAGAACCAGAATCAGAATCATAATCAAAATGAGAGCCGTAATTAGGGCGAGAGCGAGAAAAACGACCACGACCACGACCAGAATCAGGACCAGAATCAGAATCCTGTCCAGTCTCCTCTTTCGAATCAAAACACTCAAAAAACCACAAATCATCATCGCACGCCACATCCAGCACCCTCGCCCCTGTAACACACGTAGCCCCCACATCATGATTACCATTCCCACTCCCACTCCCACTCTCATAGCTTTCACTCCCACACCCACCACCATATAGATTATACCTCTCACTCCCACGATATACATCGGACCGCTCACTCCCACGATATACCGGTACATCATGCCTTTCATCCTCAGTACTCGCACTCTTCCCACCCTGCTCAGTACTCCTCCTTAACCGATACCCCGGCATCCCATCATGACAAATCGAATCCTTCACCCTCTGCGACATTCCATACATTGACCTTCGTTCAGGTCGTCCACCACCTCTGTGGTCCCGACTGAACCCAAAGTTCCAAGTTAAGTCTAGGATAACGGTAGACCACACCATGGGCCCGAAAATGGCATTGAACCGGGTGCAGGTGCAGGAAAGGGAAGTGAGACTGTGGTAGGTGAGGTATAGAGAGAGTTGGGTGAGTAGTTCTTGGGGAAGGGATGTTATTGTTGTAGACATTTTGAGTGTTGTCGGTTGGTGGTGGTGGCTTGAACTATAGATTGTGAAAGGGATTAATTATCGTACTGTACACGTTGCAAGAATTGTTTTGGTTTATTCTCTCAGCCTCTCAGACCTTCTGCCCCTCTCTGACCCTCGCTTCGAGGTCTCTGATTCGACTGCTGCCGTATGTAGGAATTCACTTTTCGAAGGGTGGGAAAGTACTTGACCAGAGACATATGCTACATTGGGACTTTGTAAGGCTGAACAGACTGGCCAATAGTATTCTAGAAACTTACAGATCACGTGATTTGTAATTGTTACCTAATACATTAGCTAAGGAGCGTGCAAAATACTCGTAATCTAGTAGTCTACACAGACTCTACAGTATTATTCTGAAATCATATTGTAATTTGTACCCTATAGTCTAGCCGCCGTTACCTACGTACTGCAGAATCCACACCGCACTAAAAAAAAAAACTACTACGCCAGAAATCACCCAAGGACCCTACCACACTCAACTCAATTCCCAATTCTCAACTTTTCATCAATTTTTATTATTATCAACTCGAAAAAGGCACACCAGCAGGTAACGACACCTCAAGCTGCGAACACAAACTCAACAAAACAGTCGTCTCCGTTGCCGCATAATAATTCAAGGCCTCCATAAGTACTCTTAAATGATGATCAAATGAATTTTCGTACTGGTGAAGAGTTGATTGTAGCCAAGAGACAAGGTCATCGTCAGTGAGTTCTTGTCCTGATTTTCCTATAGGCCTTCTTTGTGGTGGTGGTTGTTGTTGTTGTTGTTGTTGTTGTGAGTCGAGTGAAGGTTTGTTGTATGATGATGATGATGAGGATGATGATTTGCCAAACTTGCCTGATTTTTTATATGATGACGACGTCTTGGATTTATCACGAATAACTGATGATCCAGCAGGATCAATCAATACAATCGTCTTTCCACGCTGCAACAAGTATTCCCCAAACAACCTGCAAGCCGCAAACAGCTTATTCTGCAACTTCAACAACTTTTCATTCGTCAACATGCATTCCTTCATACAAGTATCCAAATAAAAGACATGCTGCTCCATGAGTAAGTCGGCGGTTTTGGCGTCCCCCATATTGCGTTGCAGTTTGCTCCAATTGGGTTCCATCACCTCCATAGTGCAGTAATAAAGTATTTGTTGTACGAATAACAACATTTTCACGCGTAGCCGGGTCGCACTTGTCTTCCACGACTCTAGCCCGCTGTTGCTGCTAGTTGACGTCCACACCGCTGACTTCTTTTGGTCAACCCACGAGTTGTTGAGCATTCGCTCAATGTGTTTAAGTTCAAGTAAATGCCGGAATAGGAGCTGGTAGCGGAGTATCGTCTTTCGAGAAAGAACTAATGAAAGTGGGAACGGGATTTTAAAGTCTAGTTGTAGGCCTTGGATCGCCGTAAACCTGTTGGACTTGCGGTCATCAGACTGCTGCGACGACGACGACGCCTGCTGCTGTTGTTGTTGTTGTTGCTCATTTCGCAACATTCGTTCCACAGCCGTCTCCCCACTCGCCGCCGCCGCAAACCCCAGCATGGCCTCACTCGGATCCATACCCGTCACACTAACAATCTTGAGCAAATAATCCGTAACACTCGTATGGGTCACATCCACAATGACATCCTCTTTAAACGGGTCCATGGATGAAATACTTCCCGGCTGTCTTAGCGACATGTCCAACAGGTATTGTAGTTTGGTTTTGGACGCCTTGTGCGACGGTTTTGCAAGCTCGAGTTCTGCAATATCCATAAAGTTCATGAAAAAATCGGCTTGGTCAAGGAAAAAGTAGTGCTTTAAAGACCGTAATCGGGCTGGAAGGTCGTGCGTCTCAACCAACAATGACAGCAGTGACTTGTTAGCGTGGTGGTACGCGGACGCCAACGTCTTTAGTATTCGGCTATCACCAATCGATTCGTACTCGTTCTCGACGTCCTTGCTTGCATCAATGCCACCACACTCTCGGACCACATTCAAGTACTTTCCCGTGAGCAGAATACGCTCATATACCTGGGTGCTGGACAGCTCCAGGGGGAGATCCTCTTTCCTCACCGTATACCTCTTGTCCCAATACTCATCCGTATAGTCGAGCTCGAGCCTTTCTCGCTTAATACTTCGTTGCTCTCGAATCAAAAACTCGTCATGAGGATCATTAATGATTCCCTTATGTATCCACTGCTCCAGCATTCGAAGGTAGGGTTTCGACGCGTCAGCCAGGAGCTGATTCAAAAGCTGGCAAGTACCGGGGTCACCCGAGAACGCCGTAAGCCTATCTCCCAGTATCCTCAAAATGGTTCCGCCTTTGCAGACGCCAGACTTTGTGGTAGACACGTTGAGACCCAGTTCGTTTAGGTTTGCGGTGTCGCCAATTTTGAGCGACTCAATGACTTTGTCAAAGTCATTAAATGATCTGGCAGCCTCTTCACTTTTTTTTGCATTTTCCTTGAGTATGACCTGAGACAACTCGTAGGCCTGGTGGAGGGTATGGGCCATGGGATTCAAGAGCAGTTTGAACGTTTGCAGTGAAAAGGCCTTGTTATTGTAGAGCTGGTGTTCGAGCTGTGCTACGAGCAGATAGTATTCCTTTAGAATCTTTCGCAAGCTTGAGCAAAGAGCCTGGTTAACGAGCCCATATTCTTTCTTGCTCTGGACATCGACAAAGGCCTTAAGACTCAGATGGTGACTAGCAGTAGCGACAATTCCACGGGTAATGTCTTTAAGACTAGGTGCCAAAGTTTTATTAATTCTAAAATCAGGTCCCTTTAGCGTGTCAAACTGTATACTCGGGTCATAGGTATCACTAAACCTGATATAGGCGCCTTCGCATCCCATGAGCACAAACAAGAGATCCTCAATAATGAAAGCTTCCTGCACCCTCGGCGTAAAGTCATCGAGATGGAGATGCTGTTTAAACTTTGAGGGCGCATGAATGTATTTGGGAATAGCGAGGGAAGAGTAGGCAAGAGGAGAAGTTATTGCTGGCACAAGTTGCACATGAGGGACCCATTCTGTTGTAGATGTTGGGTTGTTGGTGTTGGAGGTTGCAGGTTGCGATTGGTGATCTATACCATTGAGTTAGAACAAAGTGTCGGTTGGTGGGTGGTGCACACTCACATTGCTGAGGTTTAGATCTCTGGTCACTTGTGCGCGACTTGTGCTTGACATGTCGAGAGGACTGATATGAAGCAGCGGCCGTGGCAGAAGCAGCAGCAGCAGCAGCAGCAGAAGCAGCAGCAGAAGCATTTGTTGGACCAACTGGAGACGATGAAGACATGGCCTTGTATATAATTTGATTTTGGATTCAGTTTTTGATTGACGCGTGTATTCCGTGTAATATATATTTGTGTGAGTTGAAAATGGATTATTTTGATTTGTTTGTGAGGTTAGGGTTTGTATTTGAGCATAAACGAGTGATTTACATTGCATTTGCGTATTGAGTTGAGATGACGAGAGAACTAGGAAACTGCAGTTGAAAAGATTTTGGTTATGGTTATGGTTGAGGTACCGTTGTGATTGAGGTTGAGGTTGAGGTTGTGATTGAGGTTGTGATTGAGGTTGTGGAGAGTTCTGTGGAGAGTTCTATTGAGAGTTCTGTGGAGAGTTCCATTGAGAGTTCTATTGAGAGGGGTTTTCATGAAAAGTTCTCATGAAAAGTTCTCATGAACATGGCTCTGAAGCCCATCATGACCCCATGAACCTACTACACTGGTCCTACAGTAATCTTATTAATATTACAGTATTACCATATTCAAACGCACGGCTGCAGCTAAAAGGCCCCAAAGCAGCCTGTAGGTCCGGTATCCACCATACTGTAATCTCGAGGATATTAACTCACAAATAATTGTCACGATCTAGAAATGTCACGATTTGAATTTACAGTACTGTACGTATTTATTCTATAGATCGATCTGGTGTAAAAAAAAAAAAAAAAAACAATCTCTCACGCACCCACACAGGCACACATCCGCAGATATCTCGACGCAAGACGCAAGGGCCCTACTCGATAACACCGCTCAGACAGCACAGTGCACACAAGTCCAACGTAACCGACAAAGCACTGACCGGTGTAGCACACAGGAGCGTCACAAGTTCACAGAAATTAGTATATTGCATAGATCTACTTATTATTTTATTCCTTTCTGCACTGTCCATCTAGCACATATGCCATCATCTAGTCTAGACTACAACGTAGTGTAACCGCCGTCAATGATAATATCAGACCCAGTACAAAAAGCAGAAGCCTCGGATGCCAACCAAATACACGCGCCAGACAGCTCATCGGGGTCTCCTAGTCGGCCCAGAGGCGTACGCTGCTTCCATTCGTTAAACAGCGTCGTGTACGACCGGTTAAGCGCCGTGTCCATGTATCCAGGCGAAATGGAGTTACAACGAATACCATGGACAGCCCACTCGGCCGCAAGCGACTTCATGAGATGCTTGACACCAGCCTTGGACGCATTGTAAGCACTCTGGGGCTGCGGCCAATTGACAATAGACCCAGACATGGACGCGATAAACACCATAGCACCACCGGTGCCCTGTGAAATCATGTGTCGCGCACAAGCCTGTGCCATGACAAACGAGCCATTCAAATTAATATCTATAACCCGTCGAAACTTCTCGGCAGGATAGTCCTCCGCGTGCACCAAGTCTGCAATTCCGGCACTGTTGACCAATATGTCAATGGACCCCAGATCTGTCGCAATGGAGTCGATAATCTCTGCCACAGCTACCTCGTCACGCACGTCCACCTTGTAAAACTGGGCCTGAACGCCGTAAGCGGAATGCAGCTTTTGGATGGCGTCGAGGCCGAGGTCGGTCTGAACGTCTAGGATGGCCACACCCTTGAGGCCGGCCGAGCACAGGCCCTCGGCCATAGCAAATCCGAGGCCACGAGCAGCGCCAGTGATTACGGCGACCTTACCATCGAGACGGAACTTGGCGAGAAAGTTCTTTGCAACGAAAGGGACATCTGGGATAGACGCTGCTGCTGCAGCAATGTCAGCAGCGGAAGGAGGAGGAGGAACAACGGCCTTCTGAGCGGTATTTTGAGAGGGAGTAGCAGTCATTTTGAAAGGGGATTTGAAGTGGAGAAGGAGAAGGAGAAGGAGAAAGAAAGAAAGAGCAGCAGGGAGGTTGGTATTTATATATTTATTCTCAGGAAACGTGAAATGAAAAAATGAAAAAAAGTAAAAAAGTAAAAAAGTAAAAAAATAAAAAAAACCAAAAAAACCAAAAAAACCAAAAAGCTCAATAAAAATAATTCTTACTTTGTTCAGAAACACACCCGCCCGTAACGTTACCACGGCCAGGACCATACGCTTTAACTATGTTAATTTGTTTTTTTGTTTTTTGAATTCAGCTTTAGCTTCACACAAGCTCAACGTAGTTGGCAGGAAATATCCCCTGACTCGCGCCCTTTCGACCCGTCCACCAGTCGTCCTGTTTGCCCGTCCTTTGAAGAATGGTGATAATGTCGCCCTTGCGGAACCCCAAGTCACCTTCTTTTTCCCCAGAAAATGAAAACAGCGCAACTGCCTTCTCGCCTTGTTGGGAAGCCTCATGCCGGCGCTCCCCCTCAAGACGCTGCTCCTCTTGTCGTTCGCGATCGTATCGTTCAGGGGCGTCGCTAGCGCGATGAGGTCGCGTGGAGAAGTTGGGCTTAGCTGCTGACGGTCGGTGAGGGGCATCAGTTGGTCTTCTGCTACTGCTGTAATTGTGGTCGTTGTCGGTGCTGTTGTGGCTGTTTCTGCTGCTGCTATTTCTGTTGTTTCTGTTGTTTCTGCCGCTGCTGCTGTTATTGCTGTTGGGACTGTCCGAGTACTTGCTTTTGAAATACGATGGCGCTGGTTCGCCTGAATTGCTCCGGCTCCTGTACGACGGCGACCCGCGTCCACCTCTTCCCCGGCCGTAGTCGTTGTCATCGTTGTCGTCGTCATAATCTCCATATGTTCCTCGAGTGCTGCGAGTGCTGCGAGACGACTGTCTATGAGGGTTGTCGTCGCTATCAAAGTCGTTTGGAATGTCATTATATATCTCGTCGTCGTCATCGTACATGTCGCGTCCACGCGTCCCAAACGCTCTCGAGTCCAGCACCCGAAACAAAATATCGCACTCCGGAGGATTCTCCACACGCCCCGACAAGATCTTTTTCGCCGTCGCACCTGGCCCGTAAAACTTTTGGTTAGCGTCCCTCCGTTCAATCAAAGCCGACCCCTCGAGCGAGACTCCCGCAAAGAGACCCTTTGTCTTTGAGTAAGCAAAGATGGCCGCAACCGACTTGAGGGACGCGGACCCTGCTGCTTCTGCGTTTCGCCCAATAGGGCCCACAGCAACCGAGACGTTGCCGCCGAGAGTGATGCTTCCTGCTTGGGAAAAGGTGTCGACGGCAGCTTGCGTGTTGAGAATAAAGACAAAGTCGGTGAGTTCGGCGCCTATCTGGCCGCCAACCCCGGCTCCTGCGGTGACTATTGCCGAGGGTGCGGACCAGGACCCGTCTGCCAGCCGTGCGATAATGACGCCAGAGCCGGCGCGCCCTGAAAACAAAAAGCCTGCTTTGAGCTGCGTCATGATGGCGAGACCTTTGGCATTGGCTAGAACGTGAGGCGGGATGACGACATCTGAGCCTAGAATCTGGTTGGGTTTTACAAACGACGCGAGGATTTTGGCTGCCTTTCTATATGGGAGAAAGAGCGGGTTAGAGAGGGCGGCGGTGGAGGGCTTGGAGGGAAGAGTTATAACACATACGAAGCCTCTTTGGCAAGACTGCGAGGCACTGGGTTATTAATTCCCATAGTTATATGAAGTTTTGAAGCTAAAGGAAAAGGAAAAGGAAAAGGCTAAAGTAGCAGTTTAAAGTATGGGGCAATTGGTGAATTGGTAATTTGGTTGGAGGTTGGTTTTTTTCATGGAAACGGAAATAAATGAATTTATATTGGTCATTAAAAATGAGTTAGTAATCAGTAATTTAGCACTGCCCAGCAACGATCGACAGCCTCTCGTAAGACCTGCCGTAAGACTTTCCGGAGGCTCCGCCGTGCGCCCAAGAGG
Source organism: Geotrichum restrictum (assembly GCA_030563985.1). Lineage (NCBI taxonomy): Eukaryota > Fungi > Ascomycota > Dipodascomycetes > Dipodascales > Dipodascaceae > Geotrichum > Geotrichum restrictum. The sequence goes on from JAJMKT010000134.1 coordinate 26,625, forward strand.
ACCCGCAGAGAAATCACTTCGCACTGACTTCACAGGTCTGTGAACCTGTGAAGTCAGTGTGGTCACTTCAGTGGCAACAAAGCTTAAGCTTAAGTGGAGAGAGAGTTGAATATGTACAAAGTAACCAAAAAAAAAAAAACAGTAAAAACAGTAAAAACAGTAAAAACATTGAGAAACGCCAGTAAAAAAAATACCTTGAAGCCCTTCTGAAGCCCCTCCTTAAGGTGGCCCTAGAAATCCTCATCTAAAGCAAATGCACCCCCATGAGACCCATTATTGCTGTTGCTCCCCATGGTACCAACCATAACTCCCGCCTTTTGATAATCCGACACCCTCTTTTCAAAGAAATTCGTCTTACCGGACAATGAAATATTTTCCATAAAATCAAACGGGTTCACTGAATTATACAGTTTGGAATTCCCCAGTGATACGAGTAATCGGTCCGCTACAAACTCGATATACTGACACATTAGGCCCGAGTTCATACCCAGTAATGAGACTGGTAACGCTTCAGTGAGGAAGGGCTTCTCGATGGAGACTGCTTCCTTGATTATCTGTTCAACGATATGGCTGGGCGGTCGTGTTTGTAGGTGGGAAAATAAAAGGCAAGCGAAATCGGTGTGCATGCCTTCGTCCCTGGCTATCAGCTCGTTCGAAAACGTGAGCCCGGGCATCAGGCCCCGTTTCTTGAGCCAAAAGATTGCAGCAAAGGATCCCGAAAAAAAGATTCCCTCAACCGCTGCGAACGCCACCAACCGTTCAGCAAACGAGCACTCCTTATCCGAGATCCACTTCAAAGCCCAGTCTGCTTTTTTCTTGATGCAGGGGATAGTTTCAATAGCCTTAAACAAGAACTGAGCCTCCTGGGGATCCTTAACATAAGTATCAATGAGTAACGAGTAAGTTTCGGCATGGATGTTTTCCATCATGATTTGGAAGCCGTAGAAACATTTAGCTTCTGGGATTTGGACTTCGCTTGAGAACCGTTCGACGAGGTTTTCGTTGACGATACCGTCTGAGGCCGCAAAGAACGCGAGCACGCGGGAGATGAAAAACCGTTCATCGTTTGTGAGTCTGTGGCCCCAGTCAGTCATGTCCTTTCCCAAATCGATTTCTTCGGCGGTCCAGAACGACGCTTCTGCCTTTTTGTACATTTGCCAGATTTCATGGTACTTGATGGGGAAGAGAACGAAGCGGTGCGGGTTTGATTTAAGAATTGGTTCTTGCTTTTCGTTTTCTTTGAGGACCCGCCGGATCTCGGCTAGGTCAAGATGATGATGATGATGATGATCTGTGGTATAAGCAGCTGTAACGGTGGGGGTGGATGACATGTAGTTGTCTAGTCCATGTTGTGGGTGATCAACGGTAGTAGTACCATGATGAAAGTCTGGCTTTCCTCCAATAGTTGACATGGCAGAGGGTGCTTGCTTTCCTTGACGTCGTGTACAGAGCTGAGTATGATCAATAGAAGTTTGAGAGAAAAGCTCTAGTACTAGAACAAACAGACTGAAAGGAAAATAAAATAAATTCAATGGGACTGCACCGAGTTTTTAAATGAATCCTCTAGAGTCTCGAGACATGAATAGCGCATTCACGGGAGTAGAATTCTAAGTGCCAGTATGTGTTAATATTGTGGTGAGAGAGCTCGCTGAATTAATGAATTCAGAGATCAAGAAATTATTATTTTCTTGAAAAAAATAAAATACTGTAGTCACTCTACTCAGAGTCTACTGAGTCTACTCAGAGTCTACTGAGTCTACTCAGAGTCTACTGGACAGTAATAAAAAGCAAAGCAAGAAAGCGCTTGATTAGGGATTGCATTTGGTTCCCAATTACCCGGTTGTACAGTACTTGCATTTGCCTAAACAGGCCGTAACACAGACACAAAAACAACAAAATCTGGATTACACTCCAGTGACTTCAGTGACTTCAGTGACTTCAGTATCGATATCCACCAATTGTCTTGTCTACAGTCCAGTATACAGCCCTATACCGGGACATTTTCACTCTGGTTTCAGCAACTTTTTATCAAGCCGTATACTCTACCCCTCTACGTACTGGGCCTCTAGACTTACTGTACTTAGTAGACTTTACTAGTACTATACTAATATTTATCAGGTACAAGTTGTACAGCAGCTGAGCTCATCTTGGCCCGCCTCTCTCCTCCTCCTCCTCCTCCTCATCGGAGAAACATTCACTCTCGTGCTCATCTCCAACTACGTAGTCTATAGACAACAGTTAATTAACCAAACATTGATATGTGCATTGTACACAATGTACAGTACAGTAATTTGATACGTACCACAATTTGTTACCGTTAACAATTGACTTTTTGCAACTTTTTGAGCCTATCAGCCTTACTCAACAGGCCATTCAACCGCTCAAACGTTACAGTTTGTTTTCGTCTAGTCTTACATACAGTTCTACTTCTAGATACAGCTGGATTAATTGTCTAGATTGTATATTCTAAACCGTCTTGAGAAGCTTGTGTCTTACATTCGCTACAACTTTACCTATCTTACCATCATCTAGCTAGCAGCTACCGTACTCCGACTCTACTTGTATACACTGGTCCTACAGTACGGCAATGTCAATCGTCTACTGTACCATTGCACCGACATGCAGCTAACGTTATCTCTTCTCATACATCTTCGGATCTTCCCGACCCTTCCCCATAGACACTAACGTTGCAAAGCTCACTTCCTTCCATGGCGCCATGGCCATGACACGGTGACACACATCCACATTAATCATTAAAACCAATCATATTACTTATATCTATATGCAATCTATTTACACAAGAAGCAATTCCCAAAGCTAGAGTCCCTTTCTAGATTGCAATTGCAATTTTTTGTCTCATATTGCTCGTTTTCTCTCATAAATGTATTTCACATCATCTTAAATGACCACTGATCGAAATTGATCACCGCCCCCTTGTCGTTGCTGTTGAGGTGCCCCTTGAGGACCTGGTCGAGGACCATATTGATTTGAACCCTGCGCTCCCTGTGGCGGCCTCGGCCCATACGGATTCTGTCCTGGGGGCCTTTGTTGTGGTTGGGCTCCATACGGATTTTGGCCTGGGCCTCCCTGGGTTGGCAGGGGACCATACGAATTTTGGCCTTGCCCAGGCGCTCCATGAAACTGTGGCGGGCCTCTGCCTGGACCACCTGGACCACCAGGAGGAGGCCTTCCTCCCTGTGGCGGACCTGGAGGCCGGCTATTTTCGGGGCCTGGGCCACCATAAGGCGTCTCACTATACATTTGATATTGTTTTTGTTGATTTGTTCGCATAGGTCTATCGTTCGGAATGTCATCGTTGTTAACACTGTCGTATGGTGATGCCTGCGTGTTAGCAGTGGGATCAAACATGGTGTTGTACGCCGCCTGGTTTGGGGGTGCTTGTGGAGACCTTTCTCCCCCGGGTTGATGGTACTGATGCACAGGCGACGTAGGAGTAATGGGGTAGTTGTATTGCGACTGAGATTCTTTAGGTATTGAATTTCCAAACACTTCCTCTCGCATTTGCAGACGCGAATTATCTCCACCGCGGTTTGGTTGGCTCGCAAATTGAGGTGCGGCACCAGGAAGCGAAGATATAGGCTGCGTTGATGAGTTTATGCCTGAGAGGAGGTTATTGGGATGCGAACCTTCGGAAGCACTGCGGTCAAACTGGTTGCGTCTTGAGCCGTCCGGAGGCGCAGGAGCTTGTCGTGAGGGAGCTAGCCCATTGTACATTGGGCGAGGGCCTTCCCTACTTTGGGGACCCATCCCTTGTGGTTCTCTATTCTGATGTTGAGGACCAAGACCTGCACCTGGGCTATTTGTGCGCCCATACGGCTGAGCAAAGGGAGGAGTGCCTGGGCCTGGGCCTTCACTAGCATACGGTGCACGAGAAAAGTTGGGAGGCCCGTTGGGAGGCCCGTTGCGAGAACCGCCAGACGAGATAGACGTGGCGGATCGTGCTGCAGGAGTGTTACTGGTATATGCCGCAGGGCCACCAACGCTATTTAGAGAAGTGCTTGAGTGCTGTGGAGAAAGACGGGGTGAATTATGTGATGGCGGCGATAACATATCACCAGGTGGCGGGCGCATGCCCATATTTGAGCGGCCAGGAGGGCCGTTATAAGGCCCGTCAGGCCCATTTGGACCCATATTTGGACGGGGGCCGTTGGAATTAGGCCCGCGAGAGCCATCTGGGCCGCCAGGTCCCATGTTAGGACGATTACCGTTAGGGGTTCCCATACGAGGTCCATTAGGTCCATTTTGTCCGCCAGGCCCATTAGGGCCCATTCGTGGATTACTTGGCCCACCAGGTCCCATATTGGGACGAGTACCCATATTAGATCGTCCAAACGGAGCAACATTTGGCCCTTGAGGGCCACCAGGACCATTAGGACCATTAGGGCTATTAAAACCACTAGGACCGTTGGGGCCATTTGGTCTGGGGCCATTTGGTCTGGGGCCATTGGGACCATTAGGATTGTAACCAGAACTATTAGGGCCGCCATTAGGACCGCTAGGGCCATTCAGACTAGTCGTACTATTCGAACCATTAGAGGCACCGTAAGGATTATGAGAGCCTTGCACACTAGGGTCATGGTTTCCTTGCATGTTAAGGGCGTCAGTAGAAGTATTTGGGTTTCTAATCGGGGGTGTTCCGCGATCACAAACAGGACCCATTGGAGAGCTCGGCTCATCACCATACTTATCAGCACTTTCTGCTGGAGTCGAGACACTTCGGTCCCGAGCAGCTCGAACACTATGGGGTAAAACTCCTGGACCAGTCCCTGCGGCACTAACACTACCATGCTTTTTGAGTTTTCCTGTACCCTTGTAGCCAGTTGACATTTTTCGGGCTAGTAAATCTTTAATGTTTCTTGTCCAGTCGTACGGCGTCCAGTTGTCAGAACCGCTGATACCCAGCAACATTTGAACGTCGCTAGTTTCCAAATATTGCGTAAAAGGTAAAGTAGGCATGCCAAAAAGCAGAGACCGAAGATCAGCCTTGTCGGCGTTGAGACGAGAAGGCCGACCATAAAGCTGAAATGCGTCTAAAACTGGAATTAAAAATCTAATGAGAGTCTCAAATCCAGGAACCCCGGCGTGTGTTTCAGGCATGAGAAAAACAGAAGCATCTTTTTCACCCTCTACATCATTGAATGTAACCTTTCCTTCAATTTTAATTAACGTAGAACCATTAACCAATACTGACGATTGTGGGTATACGGCATAGGATGCATATGAGCCTGTAATTACCGCCAGGGGTGGTTTCTTCATCTTCTTTTTATCTTCGTAAAACGCGATTGTTCCCGGCGCCGGCTGATTTTTCTTTTTCTTAAGATCTTTGGGAGTTACGACGGTCCAGCATTTTTTCCAGGGCATTCCGGACCCGAAACGTACTGACACATAATCTTCGTGTCTGAACTTTGTTTCACTTAGAAGAGTACGTATACCATTGAGTTTTGAGCCCTTCGATGATAGCAATGCGCCCGTGTATGCTTCGTGTAGGCTAGAATTTTCAAACTGTGAAAGGCGAAGTGCACCAGTCCACTCCGCTAGTAATGAAGGAGTAGCTAACTGAAGAAGATATCTATTTTTGAGGGTGGTGGAGAGAACGATAATGTTTGAAAGATCACCATTGGGAGAAGGAAGCGAGGGGATGGACTTAAGGGAGCAGTCCGTTATGTTGATATATGTTGGCGTCGGCGGTTGAGAGCCAGCGGAATCTAGAGAATCGGCATCCCAAATGGCTAGCACTGTCCCTGTAAGCTTTCCGAATACTTCTACCCAGCGTCGGTCGGCGGCTGGTTTTCCGTCTAAAAGAGGTGTTAGCAAAAATTTAAACAAAAAGAATTTGCCAATACCGTCATCATGAGATTATTGCTGGGCTACATGAAAATGGGTAGGAAAAAAGACGCAGGGAATAATCACATACCTGAGTTGAGATCATTTAGTATCATTAGGTAGCCCTCGTTGTAGTCGCGTTGTTGATGGGAATGCAAAAGAGTGAGAATGGGCATCATTTCAGGAGGAGTCTCTTTTGGGAACTCAGTAGGATAGACAGTTGAAGAGGCCTCTGAAGCTATACTGTCAGCGCGTTCAAGACGCTCGACGGGGTCTGAGTCGGACATGATGAGAGATGGCGATTTGAGCAGAATGGGTCTGTTGAAGTTGCGAGTAGTCGAAGAAGAATGAAAGTGTTGGCAACGACGAAGTCGCGTTGGTCGACTTGATTAAAGAGGTTGAGCAAATGCAAATGCTTGGAAAGCCAAGCACCTGATAGTGAAGGGAGAAGAAGCTTTAGTAAAGAGAGAATAAACCTTTTCGAGATAAGGTATGAAGGAGGAAGAGGAAGAGAAGAGGAAGAGAAGACGAAGAGACGAAGAGAAGAGACGAAGAGAAGAGAAAAGTAAGTGAAAAAGTATGAAAAAATGAAAATTCAAGAGGAAGAAACAACAAGACAAGAGCTTTGTGATATTTTTTGAGGAGAAGTACTTTGCAATAATAAATTATCATAATTTAGTTTGTGAATTTGCTGTTGATGAGGTAGCGCAATTCGTTGTTAGCAATTTGGCTTAGATTAACAAAAAACAGTCCAAGTGTCACTAAATATTTGCACTTTCGCAGTATACGCGCGTACTTCTTATGGCAGATAATACTAATTTATAGACGACTGAGCCTAATTCGGATGAAACTGTATGCGGAAGCTTCTAAATTAGGAAACAAACAAGCAAATTGAGGCCAAAAACGTATTAAGGAGGGTAACTTTTTCATATGAAGAATACCGTTTGAAGGTTGAAAAGGGCTTAAAATGGGTCTGAGAAGGGTTCAAGAATGGTTTAAAAGAGTTCAAGAGTGGTTCAAGATTGATTCAAGAATGGTTCTTGAGTCTGATTCACATGTGAGATCAACGCGTACAATCGACTCAGACTATACCGGTAGTTGACAGACTCGACTGATGGACCCAAATTCTTTGGTCTAAATTCAGTACAAGTTTTAAGTTTCAAGTTCTAAGTTTCAAAATCTAGGTTTCAAGCCCTAAGTCTTAATAGTATATTAAATACAGTACCACGAACTCAAAATCTATTTTTATTCTTTTGAGTACGTACGTACTGTACCGTGAAAAGGGCTTAGCTTTTATTGATATTGATATTGCAATAATTGCACAGCCCTAAGCTTATGATTAAACGTTCTTGTCGTTGCATTCTCAAGAAACTGAAGACAGTGATACTCAAGATGGAATGTACAACACTGCTGAACTCATTCATGTTTAAAACGATAGCAAAGATCCTCCAGGTGACTCCCATGGCAGAGGGTGTCGGTGCTACTGTCCGCAGGTCTATAGGATCCCGTCATTTACGTAACCTCGATCCATTTCTCTTGCTCGACTACATGGAAACGTCAGACCAAAATGCCTCGTTTCCTGACCACCCGCACCGCGGCATCGAAACCGTAACCCACGTATACCAAGGAACAATTGAGCATGAAGACTTTACGGGGTCCGAAGGCAAACTGTATCCTGGTGATTTGCAAGTCATGACTGCTGGCAAGGGTATTATGCATGCAGAAATTCCGAGACCCCCGCCAGAAGGAGGCGCTCCATCGTTGGGTCTTCAACTATGGGTGGATTTGCCTAAACGCTTGAAAAATATTGACCCGCTCTATAAAGATATTAGAAATGATACCGTGCCTTCTACAGAACCATATCCGGGCGTTTTCCTACGAACGATTTCAAATGGTGCTGCTCATAGCATTACTCGCACTCCAATTTACTATTGGGATTATTCTGTGAGCCCCACAAAAACGCCAGTATCTATCACGTCCCCTCTAATACCCACGGGCTGGACTTCTTTTCTATACGTGTCTCAAGGTTCACTCCAGGTCGTAAGTGGGAGCAGTGATTGCCAGCAAACCGCTCTGGAGCATAGTCTTGTGGTATACGATCGTAATGAATCAGCACAGTCTGCCATTCAGGTCATTGCTCCGATAGCGAGGAATCAGGCACGATTCACGATTTGCGCTGGGTTGCCATTAAATCAAGAGATATTTAGAGACATGTTTTTTGTGCAGAATTCAAAGGAGCAATTGAGGCAGTCGAAAACTGACTTTAAGGAAAAGATCAATGGATTTGAAAACGCAAAAGGGTGGAAGAGCAAAATTGCTGGAAACACTGATTTTAAACTTCATATATAAAATTTGAAGTTGGCAAGTTGCCGAAATATAGATCAATCACTTGAATTGAATTGAATGCAAATGACTTTATACGTATACAGTATACCGCTTTGACGATTGAAAAGAAAAAAAAATGGCTAAAGCGAATGGTGAGATCAAATGGTGAGGCTCAACCCTCTCGTGAATTTTCAGATGCATTAAAAGACGGCAGGAAATTCTTGTGAGTCTTGAGATAAATCCAATTGCGGCCGTAAGTTGATAGCCGTATTAGATGCCAACTGGCTGGCAGTCGAAAACGAACGAGGGTGTAGCAGTTGCTGGGCGTATTGAGATGCATGTGACAAATGATGGTCAAAATCTTTCATGGCTTGGTGTGACAGAGGAATTGGACCACCTGCACTATTTGATGATACCGGAATGCTTGAACCTGTCTCACTGGCAGTAGCTCCCGACAACGCATCTCCATTTGTAGCATTGCCGGGTATAGATGAGGTTCCTGGTTGCAGATCTCTAGGCCGCGGGTTTGAAAACAGGGAAGGGAGGTAGACCTTTTGCGCATTTGGATATACAAATCTGCTCTCAAAAACTCTTCGCAGTCGGGTTTCTACAAGTTGTGCAACCTTCATGGAATCTTGTACCTTTGATCGAGATCCTATTGAAGAGTTAACCTTAAACTCTAGCCGATAATTTGGTGAAAATGAAAACGTAACATATGCCCCACCAGGATTTTTTTCAGTTTCTTGCTCGCTTCCTCTCTCGACTCCATGATCTGGGTTTTCAGATCCGCTAACGTTGTTTGCTTGCTCGTTGTTTGGAGTTTGGGGAGGGTTTCGGAGCGATATTTTGAGAGTTCCTGAGAAGTTGACAATGGAAACAGATATAAAAACAGGCAAAAATGCAAAGTCCTTTCGTGGAAAGTTTATGACCAGTCGTGTATCGATTCCCAAAGTAATATGATCTGATAAGTCGACATCTAGATGTGCCTCGAGTATTTCATCTTTTTTTTCTTTTTTGGAGTAGTGCTTGCCAAATGTATGAGGCCGGGCATCCGACGACCTTGGAGAATTAAATGTATCAGTAGGAGTCATGTCTGGCGATTGAGACGGGGTATGAGGTGGCTGGTGCTCGGTATCATCTTGCTGAGATTGTACAGAAACTATGCGGCAGTTACTGAATATCGGAAGCTCCTTTCCAATGTCTAAAGTAGATACTTTGATAGGACCGACAAAGCTCGGAATCTTGTCACTGTTCAAAAGGGTACTTAAAGCATTCAGTAAGTGATCCCCCTGGCTAGCGTGATCTCTGATATGGCCAATGGCCTGTGCAACTAGAACAGTAAACCAGTCGAGAGATTCAGGCGAGTGTTCATTAACGTCGTAGTACGTTTTTTCCAAAATAACAGAAGGTGACGCATCAGTCTCGGGTAACAGTTTTGCTTGCCGTTGTTGACGAATATGAGATTGATAGTCTCGCTGGTCCGAAGGAGGGTCTGCAAAAATAAAGAATCGTATAAATATAAACACCACAATAATAACGCTCAGTTGCCCAAGTACAAGACCATATGTAAATGTAGAGAAACTGTCTTCAATGTTAGCTTCAGTTTCCTTCTCTAGGTTTCAGAACTCACAATCCTTGGGAGCTTTGAGCATTTTGAGCCTGAGCTTGGGCTTGAAGGCTGAACTGCGATACTACTAAAGGCTGTCTGTTAGAGACATCCTCGAAGATGTTTCCATTCACCAAGTCAGAAAAATGTACAGATTGCGGTTGATCTGCCCAGGTGAAAATTGCAGACTGATGAAGATTGTTTATTCCAATAGTAGAGTCTGGTCCAGAATTCTTAGAGTCGACGACAACAATAACTGTCTCCGTGACAGTAGCAATGGAGACGATACCGTCATTCCTCGACGTCATATTGCAAAATGCGAACTGATAAATATATTTCACCTCTTCTTGTGTATTCAGTATCGTTTTTCGTGCCCTTGGAAATGCAGAGTGCAAAACCTAGCCCTGAAGATTTTTTTTCTCTCCCAAATGCGAAATTTCAAGAGATTTTTTTTTTTTTTTCAAAAAACAGAAAACGAACTGATCTACTTTTTCTCTTTCACTTTCGCTATCGATTTATTTGTATTTGAAGGTCCAAGAACACACTTGAAATGGCAAGAAAGAAGTCAGCGGCAAAAAGGGCTAAGGAGTCCGTCTCAGAGGCTCCTGTGCCTGAGAAGAAGGACATTTCGGTGCCTGAGAAATTGACCAAAAAGTCAAATATTATTAAAGACAAGCCAAAAGGTTAGTTACTCTTGGACAATAACGAAGAAAAAAGCCTCTAACAAATGTTCGTTTTATTCTTTTCTTTCTAGTAGTCAAACCGAGTAAACCTGAGCCAGAATCTGATGCCTCTGACTCGTCTGACGAAGAAGAAGATGAGTTTGGTGAGCTCATTACAGATGACATTGAAGATGGAATCAACAAAGTTTTACAAACAATTCGAGAAAACCCCACTGCCCTTTTGAACAAGGATGTTACGTTCTTTGAAAAGGTTGACCCTAATAGTGTTGCTAAGGCGCCCTCTGAAAAGCCCATTTATCTTAAAGATTATCATCGCATGAATCTTCTGGGCGAGGTCACAAACGACGCTGATGAAAAACCTTTTGCCATTCAGCAGAGAGAAGACAAGGAACGACTGGTTGCTGAAATTCATGGAGCGCTCGACGGCAATGCAGGCAACGACTACGGTGATGATAACGACAGCGAAGACGACTTTTTGACCAAACGAAAAGATGAACGAGAGGTGGCTACCCTTGACCTTCCGGACCCAACCGCCAACGAAGGCGGCAACTTCTTACAAGCGTTCTTTGATAACAAAGCGTGGCTGCCAAAATCCATCGACAAAGAAACTGGAAAGCCCATCGTCCCATCTTATGGTGAAATCGTGGAGGACGACGAAGAGTTTGAAGACGATGCCGATAGGTTTGAGACTGCGTACAATTTCAGATTCGAAGATCCCAACGCTGCCGAAATTGTGAGTTACGCACGAAACCAAAATACATTGAGAAGATCGGAAGAGACTCGAAGAAAGAGGCAGAGAGATGCCAAGAATTCTGTCAAGAAAGAAAAGGAGCTTAAGCGCGAGGCAGAGATTTCAAAGATCAAAACCAAAAAGGTCAAGGAGGTCGTGAGTAAATTTGAGCAACTGAGACAAGCACTAGGGAATGATGCAGAAAGCGAGGCGCTTTCTAAAATTCTTAGTGAGCAGGATCTCGATGGCGACTTTGAAGGAGACGAATGGGATAAAAAGATGCAAGCAGTTTTCAACGAAGAGTTTTATGCTCAGGAAGTTCGCAAACCAAAGTGGGATAAGGACAGCGATAATGAAGGTGAAGATGAAGGCGAAGGTGAGGATGAAGAGCAAGATGATGATGCTGTTATGGAAGACGCTGCCGAACCTACAGTATCCAAGAACCAACAAAAACGAGCCGAGAAACGAAAAAAGAAACAAGAACACCAAGAGATCCGCGACAAAGCCCAACGTCTAGTGGAAGAAAACATTGACCTACTTTTAGAAAAGGAAGGAGCCTCCCATCTCCTAAACGACGGCACCGGCACCGACGATACCCCCAAATTCAGGTACAGAGAAGTTTCCCCCGAAGCATTCGGGCTCAGCGCCCGCGACATTTTGTTGGCCAACGACAACGATTTGAACGAATACGTGGGGCTGAAAAAATTGGCACCGTTCAGAGAGCCGGAAAAGAAAAAGAAGGATCATCGAAAGTATGCGAAAAAGAGACGGTTGAGAGAGTGGAGAAAGGGGGTGTTTAATAATGAGGAAGAGCCGGATGATGCTACGGTTGTTGAAGCGTTGACGGGTGGTGGTGTTGGAAACTTGAGTAAAGGTGATGCGAGGTCAAATAAGAAGCAAAAGAAGTCTCACAAGAAGCAAAAGCGAAACTGATTTTTTTGGTTCTTGAAGCGCTGGTAGATTAATACAATAAAATATAGTTAGATTTGTTGATCATCAAAAATACTACTACTGTATACTATATATATTGGTATTCATTTTTCCAATATTTCATTTCTAAGTAAGTTCACTGCCTGTCCAAGTTGTGTTACAACTTCTTCATGGCCCAACACCAAAGGATTCAGATTCAGATTCAGAATGGTCAGACGTTGAAAGCAAAGAAAAACATGTATTTCCACAATCGAATCAAATTATAAATCTATCAAGCCTAAAATAAGAAATTTTTCAATCTATCAATGACCATTTGAATGGCTGTCAAGCGATCTTATAGAACCAGGTCTGCTAAAATGAGGGGCACTAGTAACAGCAGCTCTACCGCTAATACTGCTACCACCACCACCACCACCACCAAATCTGCGCCGGAAGCAGTTTGGCAAAAACCTAAAAGGTCCTCCTCGACCACCTTCACCAGATCCCCTATCAGCAGATTCAGCTTCACCCAACCACCGCGTAGCAATTAAAGTCAACACGATAACAAGCCCAACAATAAAACCAACAATTCCAAAAAACCACCCCAAGTCCGTCGTTTCTCTTCCGGGGACTGGTACATTCATGCCCCATAACCCAGTCACAAGATTGAGAGGGACCAAAATGGTACCAATCACTGTTATACGACCAAGCACTTTGGTGATGCGGTTATTGGAAGTGATTGACTCTACCTGCAGTTTTGTAAGGTAATTGCTGTGAGACCGAGAAAATAGTTTTTCGCACACAGACAAGTTTTGGTGCATAGTAATGATGTGATCTAGAATATCTCCAAGGTACAGGGCAATCTCCGACCGAGGCGCATTGTCTAACTCCTCCGAGCACCGCTTAGAAAACATTTTGATAACATCTGCCTTGCCAGAAAGCGACCGCAAAAGAATCATGGCCTTTTTACGAGCATCACTGATTCGCAAAATCATGGAGGTGAAGTCAGATTCTCTAGCAATAAAGATAGAGTCCTCAATAACATCTGTTTCAACTTCAATCTCCCTCAAAATAGGAGCAAAGCTATCTGTGATTTCATCAATCATAGCGTAGCAAATCCAATCAGATGTGACTTCGACGTAATCACGAAGCTTTCTGATGCGTCGACGAACATTCATCGTGTGTTGAATGGGCGAAAAGTGAAAAGTCAGGATCCCTTGAGGGAAAACGACCATGTACACGTTGATAGGCTCTAGGTAATCATCAGACGCGTTATCAGAGTTAAATGAATGAAAGCAAACAAAGTAGTAGTTTTTGAAAAGCTCTACTTTTTCTCGGCTCTCTTTCATTCGGATATCTTCTGCAGTCAAAGGATGGATCCCAAAAGCCTTGCAAAGAGCTCTCATCTCTGAGTCCGTGGGATCCAGGCAATCAAGCCACCACGGCCCTTTGGAAGTGTCGAAAAGATTTTCAAAAGATTTGCCTTCTTCACCTATGAGCGAAAGGTTGGTGGCATAAATAGTAGTCTCCGCCTGGGAAGCAAAGAAGAAAAATCTGTCGGTAGAAAATGAAGTTCTTCGGGTTCCAAACTTGACGGAGGGCTGCACAGCTTCATGAAAATCTTCACAAGCCTCTTTTTCTTTTGCATAGACTCCATCGTAACTGCCTGGTCCAATATCAACAGATTTTTCAACGTCATATCCAGTCGGTGGGATTCTCAGAGGTAAGCCAGAAGTTTGGGGGTCTAGAAGTGCCTGGGAATACTTCATGTCTTCTTTATCGAATTCAGAGAAACGGTCTAGCTCTGAAAAGTCGATGGTCTTGCAAGCCTTTGTATCTTGTTGCATAGGAAAGCAGACATCCTCCTCAGTTTTGGCAAAGTCAACAACTCGAGAAGAAGTGTCGGGATCATAATCGTCGTATTTGGTTGAAGCAGCAAACATGATCGAAGAATTCATAGGAATACACATTCCGCGAAACCCTTGAGACTCATGCTTATTGAGGAGAATCCCTGGAAAAGCATCGGAGGTGCTTTCGAAATTGAAACTGCCAACAGTTGTATTTCGTGAAAACGAACGTCGGGCATCAAAAGGTAGCTGGTGATCAGCCTCACGAGACTCCCCAATCGTTCTCGAACCATAACGTTGAAAATAATTTTCTACAGTAGCGGTTACAGGAGGAGCTTCATGCTGATGGTTGGAGTCGCTTAGTTCGAATGGTCCCATGCCGAGAGGCGTGGTACGCGAAGGGGAGGGCGAGGGGGAGCGAGAGTAGCGCATGGTAAAAACAGGACCAGTAGCGGTCACGCTAAAGTGGTTCTTTTTTTTTTGTAAATGAGGTTTGCAGTTAGGGAGCGGAATCTAAAAGGTGCACTAAAAGAGAGATATAACGAGAGATGTTGAATGATCCTCAAGCCCAATTAAGGAGGGATTTTCTCTTCGTGGAAAATGCGTACAGTTCCCAGACTTGGGAACCGGACACAGAATAAAGAATGAAGATCAGCCAGCGTGCTAAATGCCACAGCTAATGGCAAAAAATGGCTCAAAGGTGAAAGTAGAGAAAAGTTGTGAGAAGATTTCACTATAGGACAAGACAGGTGAATCTCTCAAAAGTATTTCTGAAGCTGGCTCGATGACACTGGAAATGTGATGATAAGTCAAATTAGCAGATCCGAGATAAAGTGCTGAGTTGCAGAGAAAAAGAAATAAAGAGGGATGATGAACAGGGATTGTTGATCGCACAGGTAGGCAAAAGATGGGATATTTGAAGATTTTGAAGATTCTAAAGGTGTTCGTAGAGGAGAGAGAAAAGGGAAACAATAGGACGAGAAAGATGAATTCAATTTTTCACAGCGGAAAAGACGATCTGGGAAAAAGGACTTGAAGTTACTCACGGGATATTTCAGAACAGTAATCCATACTCAAACACAAAAATATAGGAGCCACAACTGCTGCTTTCGCCAGGTGGTGACATCTCCTGCACGCGAGAGATAGTCTTCCGTATGTGTGATTTGACGCTTGTGCATTGATGTGGCAAAACTGGTTCTACCTATGGGTTGAGTCCTACCGTGGTCGTAGGAGCTTATTTTCGTATTAATTTGCACAAACTTCACCATCAGGCGCACAGTCCACAAATTTGAA
Source organism: Geotrichum restrictum (assembly GCA_030563985.1). Lineage (NCBI taxonomy): Eukaryota > Fungi > Ascomycota > Dipodascomycetes > Dipodascales > Dipodascaceae > Geotrichum > Geotrichum restrictum. The sequence goes on from JAJMKT010000134.1 coordinate 41,862, forward strand.
TTTACCTTAGTACCACAAATCCTACAAAACAAGCGCCACACGAATATTAGGGCTTTTATTCTAATCTCTCACAGTGCAATTTGCCTGTTATTTGCCTGTTATTTAATTTAGTTTTTTAGTCTTTTGCTCTACTATCTTTACCTCTCAACTTGAGTCACTATGGCAGAAATTGCTGTACCGTAGGTCCTGACTTTCAATTTAAAGGTGAGCCGTTGAAAATTAATTACTAATCAATTAGTCATACTTACGTCATAACTTTATTTGTCATATTTTTTACTGCTGAAATAAATCTTTCTATTTTTTCAGCTGAAATTTCTCAGATCAAGATTTATAGAAAATAAATCAAAACCACCGAAGTCAACTACTAATGAAGGGACATTTAGAATCGCACAGTCGGTTGATTATCTTCGACAAGAATCAGTTCTCCACCGATGAAGAGTTCAGGTCTTTTGAAGAATCTACGCTGGGCGTGATCTCCGCTAGTTACGACCAAATCCTCAACCACCCCAAACTTCAAGCCCTATTCAAGATCAAATTAGCAGACGTTAAAATGGGCGAATTCGAATCCGAATCTGAATCTGAATCTGAATCTGATAATGAATTCTCGTATAGTAACCTGCTCGCGAAATCCCTGCAGGCACTCATATCCGATAATAAAGACGATCAAGACTTTAACTCCGTTCTTATTCTGGCTGCTGTTACTAGTTTGCATCTATTTATTCAGTCCAACTTTACCGGACCTTTCCTCGAGGTTGATCCCTATAAAACCACAATAGATGGCGCCGAATCTACCGAAGACGACATTAAACTGTTCTCTGAGCACTGCGTCGACCTTTTGTCTTCAGATGGTGAGCCGGCTTACGCCCTTACGTCATATCCTCACTTGTTGATTCTTGCCACTAGCATTTTCAAGTCTCTGGCAACCTCTTCTCACTCGCTGAAAGCTATTGCTCAATGGTGGTACGTTCGATCGCTTCTCACTCACCAATCTATTTTAAACAACGCTGCTTCTACTATACATGAAGCCATATTCAAGAACTTTTCAACAAGTTTGCTTGATGGCATTTCTGGAACACTAGACGACTCCGTCATTGAAACTGCTTTGAGAGCTAGATTTTTTGCCGAGTTAGCACGAGCACAGCTCCAGTATGACTACGACGTTAAGGCAGAACACTCTATTAACCTTGCTCAGCATGCCACGGAACTGCAGTACTTTTTGACTGGTTACAAAGCTAAACGAACCAAGTACCAGCAATTCGAGACTTCTCAAATGGTGTTTCTGGCTAAAAGCAAAGTAGACAAGAAAGTGGAAAAGAGTGAAGATGATTCTCTACCTCCTCCAGTCTCGTTGGAACTCAACTCTGATTTACTGCTTGAAAAGGTTCAATACAATAGCACACACCTCACTATTGAAAACTCCGACGATTACTCTAATATTCCTGAAGCTCTCAAGACAGTTGACCCCAACAACCAACCTGCCCTACAAGATATGGATACCAGTATTATCTTGCTAAGACAATCTTACGTCAAAAGCTCTTCTCCTTTCAACAATCCTTTAGTTCAGGAAGAACTGCTCGCCATTGCAAACCGAATCATTAATAGTCCAGATTCATCTGTCAGCTGGTGTTTATACAGCCGAGCTCTTTGGGAGCGCAGTTTGCTGGAATCAGCTTCCCCGAAAACGGTCGAGAGAGGCACCCTCCAAATGCAGAGTTTAGTTGAAGAACTTGGTCAATCTACTACCGGAACATTTATCCCTAAACAAAAGGCATCAGATGATAGTGGGAACATTGCTGAAAGACTTTCTTATATTCACGAAGTAGTTCCTCTTCCCAAATGGGCTATGGATGCCAAGCTCGCAGAGAGGTTCATGTCCATCGGTGTTTTGAAGTCTGCATTGGAAGTTTACGAACGTCTAGTCATGTGGGATCAAGTTGCTCTCTGTTACGCGGCAGTTGGACAGGAAGAGAAAGGACGAGAGGTTTTAGAAGCGCACTTGAAAAAACATCCTCGAGACGCCAGGTCTTGGTCTATCTTGGGTGAAATCACCGAAAACCCTGAATACTTTGAAAAGTCGTGGGAGATTGGCCGGTACCCGTCTGCTAGACGCTCGCTCGGTCGCTACTACTATAATCCTCCCAAGGGATCTGGCATTGAGCGAGATTTGGGTCGGGCACTCGAGTATCTGTATGAAGCCCTTTCAGTGAATCCGCTACATCATCCTACTTGGTTTCTTTATGGGTGTGGTGGCCTTGAGACTGAGAACTACGATATAGCAGCAGAGGCCTTTACACGTTGTGTGGCTCTTGACGAGACGGATGGAAGAAGTTGGAGTAACCTTTCAACTGCGTTACTTCGTATGGGAAAGAAGTCAGAGGCCTTTAATGCGCTAAAACGTGCAGTGAGAGTGACCTCGGAAAAGAAAAACTGGAGAATCTGGACAAATTATGTAACAGTTGCTGTTGAACTTGACGAGTGGAATGAAGTTCTTCTCGGAACTAGAGAACTGCTTACCATCGAAAGTGAAAAGGGTGAAAAGTCACTTGATATTGACATTCTCGAACGTCTGGCATTGATTCTCGTGGCTACGGAGTATCCTACTGAAGGCTCAGACGACGATAAACCCTTGAGATTAACTTTTTTCCAAAAGTCTGCCTTGGAACTGTTTATTGTAACTCTTCCGACGCTCATCACATCTAAAGCTCGTCTGTGGAAAATTGTGGCGAAAGTGGAGCTCTGGAGAAACAAGCCTTGGGCTGCTTTGGAAGCTTTTGAGAAGGGATTCCGAATCTACACTCATCTACCTGATGTTGAATCTGACGAAAAGGTATGGGAGGAAGCTGTTGAGTACTGTGGGGATTTGGTAGACGCTTACATCAACCTGGGTCCTCGAGACGGTAAATACGGCGATGGGTCTGTCGTTTGTAGCAACTGGAAGTTCAAGGCAAGGTCCGCTACCAGGATCTTGGCTGGTCGTGGCAAAAAGTGGTGGGAAGACTCTGAAGGTTGGAACCGCTTACAGACTATCAAGGAGGACATTGTTTAGTTTGAAAAATAGAGGTTAATTCATGAATAAATACGTATTTAGAGAGCTTATTATAGCAAAAAAAAAAAAAAAAAAAAAAAAATCAATTCCTTTTTATGCTAAATGTCATTTATAACCTTTAGAGAGGAGCAGAGCCGTTAGCATTTACTTCCGTCTTGACGGTCTCGCGCGCTTGTGCGGCTTCCCTAAGATCAGCCTCCCTGACCTTTTGCCTGCGCTCGGCCTTGGCCTTTGCTCTTTGAGGATCCAACTCAAATGAATCGTAAGTTTCAGCCGAGTTTGTGGCCCTATCCCAGATCTTCTTCACGTTGGCTGGAACCTTTGGGTTTTGCATTTGAGTATCAATACATTCCTTAATTTCAGCCATGACCTGTTGCTGTTTAGGAGAGTAGGCAGTTCTGATACGTAAAAAGAGGGCGTAAGCCAGAGCAGCAACGCCTGAGCCTGATCGGAGGGTGATGACCTCAAGGACAATTCTGGCAAGAATGGCAAGGTTAGCGTAAGCAATGCAGCGAGTAATTTCCTCGACATGCTGGGTTCTAAAGTCCACAATTTGCGCTGCTAAGGGAGTGTCAGGTCTGAATTCTGTAGCCACAAAGTCAGAGGCCTGAAGAGCGGAGTAAGCAAAGAAGGGAACAATTTTAATCCAGTGGTATCTGGAAAAGAGCCACAGAAGTCCAAGGGCGCCGTACTGGAAACTCTCCATACGAAGGAGGACGTAAAAGGAAGGGTGAGCACCTCCAAATCTTTTAAACAACGAGAGTCCATAGGTAGCAACTACCGATAAGAACAATGCCCGATAGAAGATTTGACCGACGATAGTACCGCCCTGAAACAAGACAAAGCACAAGGTGAAGAGAACTGAGAAAGCTACAATTGCACAATGGCCGCCAAACCAAGCATACACTAATTTCTATTACGGGTGCGTTAGGACAGGAACTCATTTAGAACCAATTCAAAAAAACTTACATTAGCGGGTTTAGACTTTGAAGTAGTGTCCATTTGAACAGGCTCTTTAACAGGAGCAGGCCCTTGAACAGAAGACATTGGTGAAATGTCAGTAAGTAGCTGTCGAATGTAATTGAGTTGAGAAAGTAAAAAAAGACGGTTGTCGGTCGTTGAGTGGTGAAAAAAAAAAAAAAAAAAAAGAGATTGAAACAAAAACTCAAGGCGGCAAGTTAAGAATTTAACGCGCGGCATAAACAAGGCAGTGGAAGGCAGACTGGACAATACACGTAATCAGAATATTCAGAATATTCAAAATATTCATGAAATTAAAAAGAATGAAAAAGAATGAAAAAGCTCATTTCAACCTTTTCTTCATAACTAACTAGCAACTACTTGTGAGGACACTTGGGCAGGCACTTGGGCAGATCTTGCTGCTCCTGATAAGAGCTCTCGGCGGATTTCAGAAGTAATTGCTGCGTGCTTTCGAACCTTAAGAACCTCTAACAGTGCATCACGCTGGTCCTCAGTTATATCATTCTTGTAGTGCTGCACAAACACCAGGAACGTCTGATGCCATATAACAGGAAGAATCTTTTCAGAATCCTTGTTTGTGGTAGCTTTGAATCGCAAGAAATGGAAAACGACCGAGTCTACAGCTTTGAACGGTAAAGCGTACTTTTTTTCAAGCAGGACTTTGATAAATGTAGAAATAGGGCCCGAGTAATACTCAAATTCAGTCAGTCGCAAAAGAGCAGCGGCAGAATGGAGGGCAGGAATAGACGTTTGTGTCATGATTGACGATGCAATTGTGGCCTCTCGCATAGTACATGATCCACTCTCAGCTAGTGGGAACAAAAAGCCTTTGAAAAACGCAGCGGGCTTGTAAAGGGACTTTTTGAGGGCTCGGAAAACATGGTAGTTCAACGTTTTGGGCCCACTGCCTGGTTTGCTTGGTGCATTTGGGTCTAGTTCCGCTTTGAATCGCTCAAGAAGCACAATAGATACAAACGTCTGAGCCTGATGTACTGATAACATTGATATGAACATATTGGTAGCCTCGTATACAGCCTGAACGGACCATGCTTCTGGTTGAGTGACGTACAGCACGTCCTCCCAGTTCTGTAAGCTGGGAATGATTTTGAATGCTCTGGGGAGTTTTCCTGATCGATACCTTGATAGCAAGTCCCCAACTTGAGTATATACTTGGATTACTTTTTGTGGAAGCATGACCCCCTCTTCTTCTTCATCTTCTGCTTCGCCTTGAGATATTCCAGATATGGCATTGCCATTCTCTTGCTGCCGAATCTTTTCCATGATTTTGTCTGCCAAAGTAGGCTGGGAATCACTATCATAAGACGACTCACCTTCGTGACCTAGGTACTTTTCAAATAAAAGGGCTTCTGCCGGTTCAACAGCATGATCTTCACCGTTTTCATCAGCACGGTCCAGCCTTTTGTCTTCAGAAGAGTCACTAGTACTCTTGACCTCTGGGATCCTTGGTTGTGGGGTTTTAATGGTATCAGTATCATTGCTTTTCGTTTCATCTTCTGCGGTGATCTCTTCTAGTTGTTCCTTTGCTAATTGTAAGATTTTGCGCGACGATTTGGCATCTACATAAGTAGCAGTAATAGTTTCTATATCGTTAGAAGGGATTGTTCTTGTCTCCTTTAACCGACCTTCAGCGTCTGATAGAGTCGATTCCAACGGCAAACGACTGAGTTGTTTGTGTTGACTGTTCTGTCTAGGCCGGTCTAAAGACGGCTTGTTGTCAGTGCCCGACTCCTCTCGACAGGTATTATCAACTGCACGAGTAGTAATGCCATGACGAGGAGTGTCACGATGCTCGTCCATTGAGAAAAGGGTGGTTCCGGTGGTCTCAGTCGCCGCGAAATCCTGAAAAATCGATATTTTGTTACCCTGGTTTCCACACAAAAATTTTACACTTACCTTGAGTGTAGCCAAATGCCAACAACATTTCGCTTGAAAATAAAAAAAAAAATAAAAATAAAGCTCCTTCAACTTTTCATTAAGAAACGCGTTCAAAAGGCCTTTACCATTTTCCATTGAAACCGCTTTTTTCTTTTCCTGCTTTCTTCATCTTCTTCAAGGGACAAATAAAATGGCAAATCTAAGGAAACGAAAGCTTGAAGAATCCGATGAAAAGAAGTCTTCCTTCAAGGAAGAAGAGACTACAACGCGCCCGAAACGCGCTCGCAAAGCAGCATCCTCTACCACAACTTTAGAGGATGAGCCCCCCCGCGCAGTCAAGAAGAAGGCCACTGCCACTGCTTCTGCTACTGCCGCTAGTAAGTCAAAGGCCAAAGCGACGAAAGTGACCAAAGCAACAGCCAAGAAATCAGCATCATCGTCCTCGTCAACTGAAGAAAAGAAGCCTGAAAAGAAGAGGGCTACTAAAAAAGCATCATCCACCAAGTCAGAGGCATCCGCTCCTCCTCCTCCTGCTGCTGCTGCCCCCGCCCCTGCTTCTAAGAAGGCTTCTACTACAGCTGCCAAACCAAAGGCGGCCTCTAAAACTGCCTCATCCTCATCTCGAAATGGTGGCAAAGCGTCTACTACTAGCTCTGCTGTTGCTCGTGCCACACTTATCGCTGCTCGCTCAAGAAAGGCAGCAGAAGCCATTGCTGCTCACAAAGCAACTCTTAATCATATCCCTACATTGCCAAAAGAACAGTTAAATGTTTACGTGACTGGCTCTGGAACTATTTGCGAACTTGGACTAGGCCCAAAGGTGACAGAGGTCAAGCGACCTAGACTCAATCCCAACCTCCCTATTGAAAAGGTTGGAATTGTTACAGTGACCTCTGGAGGTACCCACGTGCTATGCATTGACAAGGAATACCGATTGTGGTCTTGGGGTCAGAATGACTGTGGTGTACTAGGACGCCCTACTAAGGAGTCTGATGATGATGTTGATGATGATTGGATTATCAACTCAAAAGAGTCTACCCCCAATTACGTTCAGGGTGTTCCCGAGTCTGCTATATTTGTTGGAATTGCAGCCACTGACAACTTGTCTGCCGCATTTACTGACGAAGGCCATCTCTACGCTTGGGGTACGTTCAACGACGAGGGTCACAAGTGTTACAAGAAAGGAGTAGAGTTCCAAAACGAACCTTCTATTGTTTCGTCGGTACGAGGGGTAGTGGACCTGGCTGCTGGTAAAGATCATTTGCTGATTCTAGACAAGTACGGTGATGTCTATGCATGGGGTGTCGGAACTTCCAACCAGCTTGGTATCTCTGTCAACAGTCAATTGCGTACCTTTGTTTTTGGTCCATTGAAGGTTCCTGGCCTCAAAAACATCAAGAAAATTGCTGCCGGCGAGTTTCACTCATTTGCTCTTGACAGTGAGGGCAAGTTATTTTCATGGGGACTAAACAACTTTGGCCAAACTGGACTTTTAGAACCTTTGGGTGATGGGGCTGTAGTCAAGAAGCCCACCCATGTTCCCTTCTTTACTGACAACAATCTTAACATTATTCAGATTGCCTGTGGCAATCACCATTCCATGGTTTTGGTAGATAATGGTGATCTCTACACTTTTGGCGAAACTTACTTGAACCAACTTGGAATTCCCACTGACAAGTTTCCCGAATCCCTCGTTCGCGATGCCCAGTCTGGTGCTGCAGCCTACGTTCCTGTCCCCACCAAGCTCACTGATGGAATGTCCCAAGACGAACCTGCTTTCCCCAAAAACGGCTTCAAGTTCATTGCCGCGGGTACTGAGCACTGTATAGCCATTTCTGCTGATGACGGTTCTGCTTGGACATGGGGCTCTGGTTCCGTTTATCAGCTTGGTCATGGTAAGCCTGCAGGCGAGGATGGTCCTGAGGATGAACCTGTTCCTACCCGTATCCATAATACGGCTACAGTTGGTGTTAACATGGTGTTTGCTGGAGCTGGTGCTCAATTTAGTATTTTGGCTGGGTTGCCTCGCGAATCTTCTGGCACGAGTGCTAACGGAGCTGCTGCTGCTGCTGCTTCTGCTTCTGCTTCTGCTGCTGCTACTACTACTATTACTAATGGTACTTCCAACGGAACTGCTAATGGTTCTGCTAATGGTTCTACTGATGGAACAGCTGCCAATGGAGAAGCCAATGGAGAAGCTAAAGATTCCAACGGAACTGTTGCCAATGGAACTGTTGCCAATGGAACTGTTGCCAATGGAACTGCTGCCAACGGAGTCGACGCCAAATAAATCCATGGG
>JAJMKT010000135.1:0-50045 GCA_030563985.1 Geotrichum restrictum
GAAACTTCAGCATAACCAGCTCGAAGTGTCTTTTGAAGTTGAATCTCTCGTCAAATGTGATGCCCAGTAGTTTGAGTGTCTTGTCTGGCTTTTTCTTTTTCCCGTCTGGAAGCTTGAGAGCATAAAGGTTCTTGCTGTTCCTTTTGGGGAACACATGGAGAAATCCTAGCTTCGCTCCGTAGTCGAACGCAGTGTGGTTCAGAAATTCGTCCATTCTTTTCGCCTCATTATTTTCCATTCTCTCAAAAATTTCCTCGTCGTAACTGTGTAACTCCAATGATTCTCAGGAGTCCTATCCATTTTAGGAGTCCTATCCACCTCTTAGTCCGAAAAAAAAAAAAAAAAAAAAAAAAAAACTAGCTCGGGTTTGTTAAAATTAAAGTTTCTTAACTTTGATTGGTTGGACTTAAAATATCACCTTTATTCACATTGGTCTCTTGGCCCAGTTGGTTAAGGCATCGTGCTAATAAAAACTTCTCACAGTTAACGCGAGGATCGGCGGTTCGATCCCGCCAGAGACCATTACTTTTTGTTTCTGTTGTCCGGAGTGCTCTTCGTGATTTGTTCTTGGCTGTTTTGACGGTATTGAAAGTTGACCTGTGTAGTCTAGAGTCTAGACTACCGTATTTAGATGTTGAGATTGTGGAGTTCTGAAAGTTTCAAAGTTCACCTTTGCTGCCTTTATTTTATGGCGTTAACCGTTGTTCTCGAGACTTTGTTTGGTGCCATAATTTTTTTCAATTGACATGATAATGCAGTATTTTTCTAAGGCTAATTTTGGCTACTCTTATCTGCGGAGAAACCAGGCCCTGTACAATCTCCAGGTTTCTCAAAATCATGTTTTGTACTGTATTTTGAATTGTTGTAGCTCAGCTATTGGCTCACGCGAGCACTTTTTAATCGTTATTTCCTCACTATAGGTCGAGATCGACAATTGACCACTAGACAAGTGAGACTCTATTGTCACTCTAAACATATTTTTATTCCATTTTACCGCTGCTAGCCTGCTACTGCTGCTTGGCTAATGAGGTTTCGGTAGCTAACGGTTTGCTAGTAATAAAAACAGAGACCTGAAATACTAAACATCCGAAAAAGTTTCACGAATGTTTAAAAAATCTCCGAGATAATATTACACGATTGATCAATTAAAAGAACACAAAATGAAAACTTTATGGCTGTTTATGCACAATAAATGGATGACCCGAGCTCTGTGGAAGCTGAATCGGCAGACTAGGACGAGTCAAGTTAGACTGCAGTCTCTTGGTGACACCAGCTTGGTGCATTGTCAAGTAGCTGAAGTCTTGAACTGATCATGTATCGTTGATAATTTCAATGGGCACGGAAAAGAAGCAGTAACTGAAGGCCTCTAAGGCGATCGCTCTCAACGTTACATTAGACAAATCAACAGTAAAGAGGAGAAGAAACTGCAATTGATCAAAATTAAACAGACACTACATTGGTTCAATACTTTAGCACTAAGACCAGTAAAAAAATTACAAAAAATTACAAAAAACGAGAAAAAAACACAAATTAGGGACAACATTACTATTAAAAACACCATATTTTTAGCTTCATCGGCTGCGGACTTAGCTCAGTTGGGAGAGCGTCAGACTGAAGTTACATTTCAGTCTTCCGGATTATCTGAAGGTCCTGTGTTCGATCCACAGAGTTCGCACATTCTTTTTATTATTATAGTATTCTACTATTACGGTACTGTATTTTTTTATTTATTATTTTGCCGTTGAGGCTCTTTGACTCTTTTTTCTTTGAGGGACATCATCGGCGGCAGAATGTTTTAGTTCGGGTATTTTCGTAACGACCAACAAAATATTATTTTCTTGTTGTTTTTAAGAGCTCATCATCGGGTAATGTCATAATATATGTCAGTACTACTGTCACACAGTTCTGACCAATCAAACATGAGTTTTTCAACGTAAAGTTACTTTTTGCTGTTAACAATTGGAGATCATGAAGGTGATAGGTGCGTACGTGTGGGTGTAGGCACCGTAGGCACCGTAGGCACTGGAGGGATGGCCATGGGGCCTGGCCATAGTCTAGACGTCGTGGTCTAGTCTAGTTGCAATTGCTGAGGTCGTGCACATGATGATGGCAGCGACCGGTCATGTCTAAGGGACTACAGGGTTACGAGACTATGGGGCTGCTTGTAGCGGTTCATCGGGTTGTCGTGTATTTCAATGCAACGGGCACTTGTGAGTTGGCGACGGCGCCTTTTTGTCAGTGTCACTGCTAACGTCTCACGAATCTAGTCATTAGCAGCTACATAGACTGGTAACTCATACGCTCGCAAGCTCATGGGCTCATAATTATTTCCATTCATTTTCATTTTCATTATTCTGAGAATGAGCCTTCTTTTTTTGCTTTTTTTTTTTTTTTTTTTTTTTTTTTTTTTTTTTTTTTCACTTTTCACTTTAAATTTCATCTTTCTCCTCCTTCCTTCTCCCTCTCACTCTCCCTCTCTTTCTCTCACTCACCCTCCCTCCTCCTCCAGCAGCCTCCATCAGCGTCCATCAACCTCCATCCATCTAATCGCCCTCAGTCATGTCCACTACTGATAAAAGTATGTTCTCATCTATATCCGCAATTGCGTCTGTTCACTTCCCATTAGACCGCTTTCTCCACATCTACAGCCCTTCCATCCACTAACTAAAACAATCAGAACCCCTCCCATTCACATACCAGTTTCTGTCTGGTGCCGTCGCCGGTATCTCAGAGGTGTGTATTTTGTTGCTTACTTTTTGCCAATAATGTACTTGAGCTAACTTTAGCTTGCTAGATTCTGGTCATGTACCCTCTGGACGTTGTAAAGACCCGTATGCAGCTCCAGGTGTCTACTGTCCCCGGTGAGGGCTACAAGAACATGGTTGACTGCTTCGCCAAAATTGTCAAGCAGGAAGGCTTCTCTCGTCTCTACAGAGGAATCACCGCTCCTATTCTTATGGAAGCTCCCAAGCGTGCGACAAAGTTTGCTGCTAACGACAAGTGGGGAGAATTCTACAAAAACCTCTTTGGAATCAACACCATGACCCAACCTCTATCCATCTTGACTGGTGCTACTGCGGGTGCGACTGAGTCTTTTGTTGTAGTCCCCTTTGAGCTCGTTAAAATCCGTCTTCAAGACAAGTCTTCTAAGTACACCGGAATGCTGGATGTCGTCAAGACTATCGTCAAAGCTGAAGGACCCCTGGCAATGTATAATGGTCTGGAAGCCACTCTTTGGCGTCATATTACGTGGAACGCTGGTTACTTTGGTGTCATCTTCAAGGTCCGCGATATCATGCCCAAAGCTGAAACCTCTCAAGGCCAGATCGTCAACGATTTGATTAGTGGTTCCATCGGAGGAACCTTTGGTACCGTTCTCAACACTCCATTTGATGTCGTCAAGAGTAGAATTCAGAGCACGTCCAAGGTTGCTGGCGTTATTCCCAAGTACAACTGGACTCTGCCTGGTGTAGCTACTGTGTTTAAGGAGGAAGGGTTTGGAGCTCTCTACAAGGGATTCCTTCCCAAGGTACTACGTCTTGGTCCTGGAGGAGGTATCTTGCTGGTTGTTTTCACCGCTTGTATGGACTTTTTTAGAAGCATTCAGTAGAACAAGAACTCCCGTGTCATGTGTAATGTGTATGTAAGAATGAATATAATGAACTCATTTTTACACTATCCCTAGGCTGCTGTCCTTTTCTAGGTGTCCCTGTCTAACTGTCCTTATCTAACCGCCCGACTGTCCGTGAACTAAGATCGACGGTTCTCTCCACCGGTCCGACCCAGGGTTAGGTTACATACCCCCACGGAGTCCAGACCCAAAAGATAGGAAAGACCATATGATTCCACTTCATTTGAACACTTCATTTGAACACTTCATTTGGCCACTTAATTTGACCACTTCATTAAACCACTCCATTAAACCACTTCATAGAAAACAGGCAACACAATCGCAAATACAGACGCCAAACATGGACTCATCTCACGACACGGACCCATATCACGTTTCATCAATGCTGGGAAGCTCAAGCTCAAAATCACCATCCTCTCCTTCCGGCATCCCAGTTCAGCTCATTATCAAATTTTCCGACGCCACAGTCCCAGACCTCACCCTCAACATACCTGATATTTCCAGCGTGCGTGTATCTAGCATCCGCCGACAAATCCGTGAGACTGTTGGCGGCCATTTAAGCAATCGCCGACTACGCCTGATTCATGGTGGAAAAGTGCTGAGTGAGTCTGTAAACTTGGCACGCGATGTTGCAAAAGTTAATATAATCAAGATTAATCCTGCTACTACCAACAACAACAGCAATAGCAAAGGCAAATCAAAAGAGGTTACAAAAGATGGTACAAAAAAAGAAACAACAACAGACCATAACGAACGACCACAACCACCGATCGGCCCTTTTCCACGCAGAGTCTATCTCCACTGCTCCGTCGGTGACATTCTAGACGGCCCAGCCCTCGCCCGTGAAAACGAACTTGACGCTGTGCAGCCCACACGGTCCACAGGACCCGAGCTACGCGGGTTCGACCGGCTCCGAAACGCGGGGTTCACGGAACAAGATGTGAATCAGCTTCGGAGGCAGTTTTCGAGCCTTCATGGGGGCGGAGTTGGAGCTGGAGGCAGTGGTGTGGGAGCAGGTGGAGCAGGTGGTGGAATGGGTGGTGATGATGATTTGGGGATTGGGGCTCCTGGAGGTATCCCGTCGGCAGTGAGAGAAGAGGAATTGACACAGTTGGAGGAGCAGTGGATTAATACCGGTGTTGCTGATGCTGGAATCAATGTTGGAGAAGGTGCTACTGGTGGGACTAACGGTGATACTGGAGGAGGTGGTGGTGGAGAAGTTGGAACTATTACGTTAGGTGACGATTACTTGGAAGAGCTTGTTGGACTGCTTGTGGGCATGTTTTTAGGGATTTTAGCGCTTTTGGTGCTAAAAGAGCCTGGATTGTTTTCAAGACGTCAAAAACACAGTATTTTGGCAGGAATTGCTATTAATTGTTCATTTGCTCTTGTTCGCATGTTTAATTGATCATTTTACATACAGTAGAACATTCTATCTAGCCTTCCACATCTCTTCACCTTTATCAAACACCCAGTCAACAGCCTCTTCTACAGGCTTATCAAACGCAAACGGAAGGGCCGGAACCACTGCCAATCCCAATCCTACTGGGCCCCAAGTCCTCAGCTTTGTATTTTTGACATTCTTCAACGCCTGCCCCGCGTACCGCACAGTGCTATGAATGGTAAACGCGGGGAGCCCCATGGAAGCAACGGACTGGAAAATGGCCCGCTTTACGGCTACGAGCTTCCAATCGGGGTTCTCGGCGGCGGCCTGAGCTTGCACGGCGGCAGATGGGAATTCAAAGTCGTCCCAGGGCTTGTAATGAGCTTCAACGCCGTGTTGGTGTAGTCTAGCCTGTGGAACGTATGAAGAAAGTACTTGGTTAGCTGGGTCGCGACCGAAAGAAGCATGCAATAATACAGCTGTAACAGTTATTACAATGAACGTACCTTCCAGGCCTCGTAGGCAACGTCGCTAATCAGGTAAGCCCAAGAAACTCCGTAGGCCGCCGTAACCATCTTTGGATGCGCTACAGGACGGAACGATTCGCCAATATCGGACGTATAAGCGACATAACGTTGAGTGGCAACAAGAATCTGCTCGCAATTAGCAGGTCACCCCCTTGAGAGAATTGGCATAGAGGAGGCTTACGGTCTTGAATTGTTACGAGTTAGCTATAGAACGACGACGATGATATCACAAAAAATTGGATTTAAAGGGACGGGGAGAGGCATGTAACTTACTCTAAATCGGGCGGCATAAGCAGCGTATCGGACATTAGAGTCCGTTGACTCGATGGTAGAGTCGTCAGTGACGGACAGTGGCTGCTGCTTTGGGTTCTTTTCGTTAGACATTTGGTGGTGATATTGGTGACAGTGGTGAAGTGAAGCTGGTGAAGTGAAGCTGGTGGCAAGACAACAAACAAAAGATAAAAAGCGAGAATTCGAAAAAAGGAAGCGAATTCAAGTTTAAATATTAAGCTTCAACCAATGGAAATTCACGTAAAACAGAATTCTCGATAAAACCCGATAAAAAACCGAAAACCCGAAATTACGTTCTAATGTCAGTCGGGCGTCAATCGGGCGTCAGTCGGGCGTCAGTCGGGCGTCAGTCGGGCATCAGTCGGGTATCAAATATGGCCCTAAACCGAAATTCCCGAGTAGGCAGCTTTCCAATTGGGTACGTACCGGGTACACTGTATTTATAATTGGCCTCAACGGTGCACGCGCAGTGACTGGTGCTTTTGACGCACATAGGCACGCGCCAGACACGCGACATGGAATTTGGCCTGTTTGAGCGTGTTTGTTTTGATTTTTGTTTCGCTTTTTTTTTTGATTTTTTTGATTTGTGCATTACTCTCCTTCTATAGCTATATTCTCATTCATTCCCTCATTTACACTCCATCTACACTCCTCCATGCTAATCAGACACAATGACAAGGCAATCCCTACGACCGCTACCTAGGCCCAGGCCTTCACTCCCCGTAGACTTCAAACGTTTGTCACCCACAAAGTCCGCTTCCACCCCACGCAAGTCCGCCCCAGCAATGCGGTCACCGCTTAAGGAACGCCCGCTCAATAATGAAGACCCCAAAGAAACGGCAATCAAGGTGTACGTGCGGTGTCGGGGCCGCAACGACCGCGAAATAAATGAAAACAGCAGTATTGTCGTGTCAACAGCTTCCGACGAGATTGTCCGCGGTAAAGATATTTCTGTGCAGAGCGGTGCTGGCTCTGCCATCTACAAAACTTACTCATTTGACCACGTTTTTGGGCCTGAGAGTGATCAGGAAATGGTCTATGATGGTATTGCCCGTAACTCCCTCATGGAAATGGTAGAAGGATACAATTGTACAATCTTTGCCTATGGACAGACTGGTACCGGAAAAACACATACTATGAGTGGTACGTTTTCGAGTAAGTCCGATAAGGCCCCGTCAGAGGGCTGTGGTGTCATACCGAGGACGCTTTATCATTTGTTTGAACATCTTGAGCGCGCCAAACGAACCGAAAAACCCTCGAAAACAGCTGGCAGAGAGTATTCAGTAAAACTGTCGTTCTTTGAACTATACAATGAAGAGCTGCGCGACCTGCTATCTCCAGAAGACGAAGAATTTTCTCGTAAAGTGCGCATTTTTGACGAGTCCGGCAAGGGCGTCACCATACACGGCATGGAAGAAGTTTATGTTCGCACAGCAGCAGAAGGTCTCAAGGTACTAGAAGACGGGTCCTTTCGACGCCAGGTCGCTACCACAAAGTACAATGACCGCTCCAGTCGGTCCCACTCTGTATTCACCATTACCCTAAACATGAAAGAGGTCTCTGTAGATGGAGAAGAGTACGTGCGCACGGGTAAACTTAACCTTGTGGATCTCGCGGGGTCCGAAAACATCAGCCGGTCTGGTGCAGAAAACAAAAGGGCTCGCGAGGCCGGTATGATCAATCAGAGCTTACTTACGCTAGGCCGCGTCATCAACTCGCTCGTGGAACGGTCCCCCCATATCCCCTACCGTGAGTCAAAGTTAACTAGAGTACTACAGGACTCGCTTGGCGGTCAGACAAAAACGTGCATTATTGCAACAATTAGTCCGGCAAAAGTGAGTTTGGACGAGACCTTGAGCACGTTGGAGTACGCTAGCCGAGCCAAAAGCATACGAAATAAACCCCGTGTGAACCAGACCACATCAAAGCAGGCTTTGATTAAAGACTATGTGAGCGAGATTGAGCGGCTGCGTGGTGACTTGTCGGCTAGTCGCCTCAAAAACGGAGTGTACATGACGGAAGAGTCGCTGGCGGCCACGACCGAGGAAAGTGAGAGTAGGCGGCTTCAAGTCGAGGAGCAGAAACTTCGAATAGACGTTTTGGAAAACCAGGTCCGAAAATTCAAAAAGGACGCGGCAATGCGTGATGCCAAAGCGGCCGAATTGCAACAAGAACATGATGATAATTGCGTTTTGCTGGATGCGACCAAGAAGGAGCTTGAAGAGTCTTTGAGAAAACTGGATGTGGCTCGGCTGGAGCTGTCTAAAGCAACTCAGGCGCTCTCCGAGGAAGTGGTGGTACGACAGGCCCATGAAAAAACTGAAGCCGCATTTGCACAATTCAGCGAGGACCTCATGGATGTCTCTAAACGTGCAATTTCAGATGTAAAGTCACTTCACGCTCTTGTTGACGAGGCGGTTAAGGGCGAGCAAAGGAATCACCGGGAGCTCATGGCCGCCAAAATCGGCATCCAAGCTAGTCTTGAGTCAGTGCAGCGGGGATCGGCTCAACTGGCCACAACGTCGCAACAGGCCTTAGAGACTATTGCCAGCAAGGTTGGGAAATTTTTGGGCAGCCAACATGATCAGCTTGTACAAGCGTCGCAGTTATTGTCCAAAAGCTATACTGACCTGGACCAAACAGAGGTTCAGAATTTGCAAGCTCTTGTTAAAAACGGGTTCACAGAAATGGACACATTTTTGAGTAGCCTTCAAGTAACGCGGGCCGACATTTGTGCAAAACTCAAGGCTGGACTCGAGCAGGTAGAAGCCGATAGCCTTGCCGCCACTTCCGAAACCAGTTCTCGGCTCGATCAAGTCACCGAGTCACTCGACACGGGTTTACAAAACCTGCAAACATCCACAACCACCATTTTCACCAACCTGAGCCATCGCATGACGGACCAAGTTTCCAAAATTTCGCAAATAACGACCGATTTCGGGGCTGCTATGGGTCGTGTTGAACAGCAAGCGCAGCATTCTGACCGCAGGCTCGCGGCCCTCATGGCGCAAGAAGTCGAGCGTGCCGCGGCCAATAATGTATTGCTTTTGGAACAGATTGCGGGGTGCATTACGCAATCTCACGCCAAGCAAGTTCAGTCTCTAAAGTCGTTTGAGACTGACTTGCACCGCGAGCTGGGTGACACTGTACACGGGGTGCGGGAGGTTAAAAAAACGCACATTGCGAGTATAGATGGGTGGTTACAGCGTACGGTACATGAAACTCGTGGTGCTAGTGTTGATAAAGCGACAACAGAGTTGAGTGAATCGATAGGGGTTTTGAAATCGGCCCAAATTGAGAATTTACAGGTAGTGAAAGAGCGGCTTATAACTGATCTTGGATTGAAAATTAGTGGTTCTGTGGGTCGCCAAGTGAGTGAGCTAGCCGAGAATACAAACGAGCTAAGTGTGGCCATGACAGCGGCGCAAGGTGTGAATGAATCTCAACGCGTTCGATTAAGTTCGGAGATTGATGGGCTGAGATCCCGGATTGAAGTTTTACAGCACCCTGTTGTTGAGTCTGTGTCTAGTCTTGTTTCCAGTACTGATTCTGGGAGTCAACCAATGCGGGAACTTTTGGGCCAGGAAGAAGAAGAAGAAGAGGGTCAGGCGTTTGGAGTGATAGCAAGGGGAGTTGAAAAAAATGCAAAGGCTGTGAGTTCAGAAGTGGATGTGAGTCGAGGGTTAGTTGAGAATGGGGTAGTTGCATCCAGTTGTTTTGCAAACAAGTCATTACCGTCGTCGTTGTCTTTGTCGTCATCGTCTTCGTTGTCGTCTTCGTTGTCGTCGCCGTCGTCCTCATCACCCTCATTATCATTATCACCATCATCATCCTCGTCATTATCATCATCATCATCATCGACCTCATCATCATCTGGCGAAAAGAGAGGGTACGAAGTGGCTGGCTTTTACGACGAAGCAGCATCCCGTCTAAAGTGTCCGAAACGAACAAAATGTCGGCGCCAACTGATTTTAGATGATGTCAAGAAACAGCACGAACCGATCCGGGGCCCGTAAGCGATTGATTGCAACAATCAGGCACAGTTTGTGATCTCATTTTAAGCGTTTCGTTTCGGTATGCTTTTATCCTGTGATCATATGGGGTTCCTTCTAGACGTCGATATCGTTTCGCGGTATCCATATGGTCAATGGGTCAGCTAATCTGTCCCCGTCAACGTTACCGTCAATGGGTCTTGGACTTTTTGGGCACTGCATGCACGAGCACTGTTGCATCTGTGCACACGACGATACCGCACAGTTCACGTATAGACTGTATAGTCTACACGTTCTCTGACTCGAGATCTATGCTGATATCTCTGAATTCTGTACCTAAAGCTTGCGGTATGTTCCACGATTAGAACTCAAAAATTCAAATTCAATATTACTGTAGTATCTATTTATTTATTTTTTGGTTAATGTTTTTAATATTTTCATATGTCAATGGTTTAGAGCTCAATGGTCAATGTTACTCTGTTTTTCTCAACTTTGAGTGTTCTTACTGTTCTCAGAACTTTTAACTGCTTTCAAGGTCGAAATAAATTACATATTTGGCATAGTTTGTGCTCTTTTACTCGGTGGTAGATCACAATCTGGCCAGCACGACTACTCTTGGTAGACCAGCTTTATCAAACTCTTTCAAGATCGAGACCCGGTTATACAGAATATTAGATTTAATAGCTCTAGAAAGCAGCAGAATATTGTATCAAAGAAAGCGACATCTATATGCTGTATTCTATCGATTGATTCTTCTAGAGAAAAAAAATTCAAAGCTTAGAGTACACTTAAGCAGCCAAGCTTATAAGTACAGTTAGCAGACTATCCCCTGGCCATACGGGCCATACCCGAGATTTGTCTTGACTCTTGAGAGTCGAGATTCGAGACACCCAGTCGGCCCGCCAGCTATACAAAGAAAAGTTGCTTGCTAATTGTACCACAGTATGTAAATATGAGACCCACACTTTTCACAACCGGGAGCTTAATGTTACTGGCTTGTTGACCGCTTTGAGACTCAAGACCTTATAAGACGCGTATGTACCTTGAGACCTTGAATTCAAAGCATCGAACATTGAACACACATATGTGTCACACACCATATATTAAGAATGTTGGCCTTGCGACGCGCACAGTACGTCTATATATATATGAATTAAGAGTTTCGAATGTTGCACAAAACTACGCGTAAAGTTACCCATGTCAATGTTAGACTAACGACCGCGGTTGACGATGCCCACTTACAGTTGCTGCGATATGGAGTCTTATGGACTGTAACTGGCTCGCTCGAACCGGTACACCCGCGAAAGCTTTTGGAGCTAGCTTACATTTAATTAAGCCTTTAAAGTTTTCAGCTATAGGAAATTTTGCATCAATTATAAGGTTTTAGAATTCGTTATACCCCCTAGTACGTATACGTTAACTACGTAGAGCTAGTTGCAGACTCGGATATCTGTGTGCTCACTGTACACGAGTTGTTAAATTTATTAGTACGTAGTATATACAGTAGGATCAGGACCGATACGTACGGGCTCCGACAGACTCCGGAGTGAACTTGGCGTATAAAGTTTTGCACATCGGTAAAGGATCGGTCTTTTAGTACATAAGGATCTTTTAAGATTCTAAGAGGCTCTACCCGGTAGTCTGGAGTTTATGGGGTTCTATATAACTAGCATATGCAATACAGTATACATAGATAGTCTAGCTAACGAATAGATCTTAGGATTTAGAAGTTTGGTCTTGTATGACCAGCTGGGTTTGCAAAATCTGCTGTAATTGCTATGACAATGGAATTGGGCGAGTTTTCCATTCCCGTACTCGAGCTTAATTTGGAAATATCACAAACACGAACCCCCAACTGAAAGCCAAAAAAAATGGTCTTGGCCGCCTATGATTCGTCTTCACATGATGGCATGGCGGCAACTGCTAACTATAGTTATCGTTGCTATACGTAGCAGTCAATGCCATACTGTAGTAAAATAGTATGTCTGCTTTTGCCTCTACGCTTGCCTCGAGGTGCTGAAGGTTCATAAGATATATCTCAATTTGATTTTTGAATTCATACTGTACGCGTACAGCTGTAATTATTTCAAATACAAACACACTTAGTAAGTTAGCAGTATTTTAGTACAGTACACTAAGACAGTGAGTCAGTGACTACACTGGAAGTGCTAAAATTTATAAATTTAATTGTTTTTTGTATTATTATTTGTCTTGAATTTATCACTTACAGTGTAGTGTGTTTATATTTGATGAGTGAAGATATCAACTTAAGAATTCTCCTTCCACACTCTCAAATTGTCTCAATGTATTGTATAGGGTCCTTAGGGTTCACGAAGTGCCATTTGGCTCTGTATCTCGCCAAACAAACCGAAAACTGCCTCATCAACATATCAGCTTCATAAATTTAATACGCTGAAAATTTATTAAAGTGAGGATGGGCTTCGGCCCGCCTCACACTGCTCAGTGGCAGTCAGTGCTCACAGTGCCGGCTCTCAGTTCCCTCACTGATGGCTAATCTCAGCTTAAGGTTTTGGTTCCACCATCGATCCATGGATCCATTTACCAAAAAGAGTTTTTTCAAACTTAAGCCATGATTAACGCGTGCACATGTACAACAATATTAATATTAATATTCAATTGAGGAAGCTAGTTTGAATCAGTTTCAGCTTTAAATTTCCGGAACTTCGTTGCTTAGTAGACAAATGCTCTATGCAAATTACAGCTGTAGCACTAGCAGGCTAGTAGCAGCTGTACCGTAGAAGAAAAAAACCGATCAAACTGATAAGCTTTTCTGCACCGCGCAGTATCATGAAGAAAAAAAACATACGGGCCTTATGTTTGTGCTGGAACATAAAAGTTGCTTCATTAGTTAGCAATTGTTTGGCTCAGCAATATTAAGTCAATCGTACTGTACGTTGAAAAACATATATACCGGTAGTTTTGATATACAGTACACTAGGCATATATCGTCTACACTTTCCAGGATCTATCCTCTGCCCTTACGTTCTTCTTTTTTTAATTTCGCGTTAACAGAAGTGTACAGAAATAACGCCTGGAATGAAAGTTGTGCCTGAGAACAATCTCCTGTTAAGAATTCTAGGTACAGATGGATACAGCAACGATCGAATAGTAGCGTGTAAAGCAATGAAAATAAATATATAAGGAACATGACATCATGATTAGAACAAAGTCAGACAAATGAAACAATTGAAGCGAAGAAAACAAAATAATAAAAATAATAAGCTGGCCATGGTTTGATGAGCGTGTGTGAATTAAGTGTAACCAGGCATTAGAAATTGGCAACAGACTTGCGGAGAAATACTCTCCGGTTGGCACTGGGTGGGCCAGAAGAAACCGACCGGTTCGGACTATACCTAGTATTGGCGCTGCTGGGTCCCTCCGGGTGGTTTGTATTTTGCCTATACTTGTACTCGTGGGGGTATGCAAGTTTGTAGTCTGTGTAGTCCATAAAGTCACTGAATCGGTTGGTCGGGCTCTGGGATTGCAGGGTTTTGGACTTCAAAGATGGCATGGACGTGACACTTTCGCTCCCCGATTTGAGCTGCCCACTGTAGTCCATTGAAGAAAAAGAGATTGCGCCGGTCTCAAAGTAATCGTCCTCCACAATACTGGCAGGACGCAGCATTACTGAGGTACGGCGTTGGTCTTGTTTATTAGCGGCAGCCATATCGAGCATTGACGATGCTGACAGACTGCTGGTAAACAAGTCATAAGATATTGGATCCATGCTAGTGACCGTTGTATCGTCCGTGAGTGACGCGCTCGATGACGCTGTACTGAAGCTCACTGCCATCTCGTCGTCTTGTCGGTAAGCCAAAATGTTGCGCGTGTCATACTTGACGCCTCTGGCTGCGACTTCTGACTGTCGCGGATGCAGGTCAGTCCAAATTCGCTCGCTCTTGAGAATGAGTGCATGGAACACCGACTTGTGTATTTTTATCGTCGGGCAGAGAATCAGCGCCAGCGCTGTCAGTGACATGCGGTTATGCGATTGGTTTTGCACAACAGTAGCAAAATGTCGCGTCAATAGTTGCACCAGCGCAAAGTTGGGCGGCAGTTGTGACTGAAGGATCTCTTGCAGAATCTGCGTGGGAATGACATATGGATTGAGGTCTTCTTCGGCTGCTGTGAACAGTGAAAAGTTGGGTGAACCGTTTGAAAAACTCAGAGAGGTAGGGAGCTCTGACTTAACGTATGCAAGGAAGGTGTGGCAGGTGGTGACAGGGAGGATTAGGTCTGGTAGTTCGCGGAGAAAGTTCTTGATGAGGGACGTGATTGCATGCACATCGGTTGTGGGTGGGATTTCGTAGTTGGGTCCGTGCTCGATGAAAGAGTCCCGCAGCTCTCGAACTTGTTGGCCACTGCCACTAACTCTGTAGAGGCCCTCTTCTTGGAGTCCGTAGTCATTCACAAACTTAATGCATGTGAGCAGAAACCGCGGCAGATACTTGTGATACTCTGGCAGGCACAGTTGGTTTTCCCATTTGTTGTATGAAGGGGTGAAGATGGAAGAGTCGTCAAACTGGTCGTTCAGCTTAGCGGCGTCTTCAAGAGCAATACCAAACACAGGATAAGGACCAATTGGTAGGTCAGCGAGGAACGACTCTAATTGTTGCGGTGGTTGATCATAGCTGGCGTGTGTGACCATTTCCGGTGTCGTTTTTTTCTTAAAGAGTCGGATTTTAGAGAATGCCATATTGTGAATTGTATGTGTGTATGAAGAGCTTGAAAGCAGGATGGTTTGAAACTCTGTGGGAAAGAAAAAACAGGACTTTGTTGGTTTTATTTATAATTGACTAGATAATTTCATATATCTCATCTGTTTGCTTTTTGAATACAAAAGTTGCTTTTTGATCTCTCATATAAAAAATATAATAGATTATAATAAAAATTATATTACTTCTAGTTTGGCAATTATTTTGTCGCTCTCTTAATGAGTCTACATGCATGCAGGTGGGGACGGATGAGTATTAAGTTTCTTTTCTTTTACAGGTCAAAAAGAAAGGGTATAAAATGAGACTGCATAATGAATTTCTATTTTCTATGCTTTTAAACCAATAAAATAATTTTATAGAAAACGGCCTAAAACGGTATTAAACCTTAAACCTTAAGGCTATTTCGTTCTTATAAAAGAGTAAGAGGGTTCCAAGGTGTAAGATGTAAAATCAATGATCTGAATCTGATGAGCCTGAACTTCTGACGAGCTAGCAGCACCAAAGGAATAGAAAAGATCAACGGAAGAGAAAAACTCATCATCGACAACAGCATCAACGACTTCAACAGCATGATCAACAGCATCAACAAAAATCTAGATGGCTCGTGTTTGGATTTTGAGTTTTAAGAGGCTGCTTATAGACTACATACAGATGTACTCAGGAGTCAGGACTCAAGAGTCAAGGAACAACTCGGTTTATTTAGTCTAGACTAGACTAGCCTCTTTGCTAATCTCAACTTTTTTTGGTAACTCATGTCGACTTTGGTCTTGAAAAAAAAACTGCCAGACTGCCACGCGTGTACTAGGGTCTATCTCAGCCGTCCTCATGTAAATATGAATATTTACGTATCTCCCACGTGGATATCATCGCTAGCTGCTTTACCATAAACATTTTCTGTTTCCAGTAGCTATTGACTTGCAAATTGCAATTATCAAATATATAGTACTGTTACACTATATATTGGGGAAAAAAAACAATTTAACGCGTGAAAATGTGGGTCTCTAGACTCACTGGCTAACAAGCACATGCTTGTTTAGGTCTTGAGGGGCTTGATATATATTTGCTCCCTATTTATTTTAATATTTTAAAATACTCAGTGTGTTTGAAGGCCCACAGTATTACAATTATTAGCAAAATGGGCGTTAAAGAAACCACACTGTTTAAAGTCATTATAAAGGGAAGTAATGCCATTTGGCTATGAAATAGACTAGACTAGATATCTGAACGCTACATTCCATGCTTAGGCTATTCGTCATCCAGGCTACAGTAATATATAGACGTCTAGTAGTAGCAGTAGTTGTGAAGCGGAGCTCTGATCAAGCGGGCCCAAGTGGAGATCCCGTCCCTTCGTACGTCCAAGACAGGGTAATAGATATATTAGTAATAATAATTAGCAGTATAGCGTAATCAATCTGGTCACATGATATATCACGTAAATAATTAGTCACACGCCTATTACGTGATTGATTATGAAAAATACTGTTTGATCGCGATCGATCCAGTTACGACACGTGATATCTCGTTATCGATCGCATACGGCTGTCACCTGCACTTCGATGATAAGGCAGGATTTTCTACTTAAAATTACGAATTACGAATCGTCATCTGTTCTTCTTTCTTTCCTTTACCAACATCCTCATTTAAAATGTCAAAGTCTAGTGAAGCAACCGAGTCAACGACTCTGTTGGAGCATCCGCATCCATATGAATACATCGCATCTACGTCAAAGGACTCCGAAGCCCAGATCAGCCCACTAGCGAGCGACGCAGAGAAGCTAGGCGTCATGTCAACCTCACTTCTAATGCTCAACAAAATGATTGGCACTGGCATCTTCTCTGTACCATCTAGCGTTTATGCCCTTACAGGATCGGTTGCTGGAAGCATTTTCTTATGGCTGGTTGGTGGTTTAGCCTCTTACGCAGGGCTCAATGTCTACCTTGAGTTTGGCCTCAAAATCCCCAAATCCGGGGGCGACAAAAACTACCTGGACAGGGTTTACAAGCGCCCGAGGCACTTTGCACTGGCCGTCTTCACGTTCCTGTCAGTTATGCTGGGTGTCTCTTCTAGCAACTGTTATGCATTTGGCATCTATTTTCTGTTTGCCTTTGGCATTGAGAATCCCACTGCTTGGCAGGCTCGCTCTGCAGCCCTTATATGCCTAACGCTTTGTGTGGGGCTGCATGGCGTGTTTCCAAAGCTAGGGAAGAACGTGTTCAACGTACTGGGCATTTTTAAGGTGATTGTACTTATCGGTGTCACTCTCAGTGGCATGGCAGCATTGGTCGGCATCCTTGAAGTGCCTGATAAACCACACAACTTTACGCATATATTCACAAATGACGGCTTTGGTGGGGGGTTCTATGCCTATGCTGTAGCCCTTTTACGCGTCTTCTTTTCCTACCGCGGCTGGGATAACGCTAACTTTGTCATGGGCCAAATCAAAAACCCAGCACATACACTGCGTATTGCCGGTCCCTTGGCTATTGGAATGGCCACTCTGCTATACTCACTTTGCAATATTGCCTACTTTGTTGTCATTCCAAAAGAGCTTATTGCACATTCGGGTACAATTGTAGCAGGCCATTTCTTCCGTATTTTATTTGGAGATTCGGCGGCCGCCCGAGTCCTCCCCATTTTCATTGCAATATCCAATGTTGGGAATGTCCTTGTGGTTTCCTATGCGTACGGATACATGAACCTCGAGCTGGCGAAGCATGAGCTACTGCCTTTCTCCAAGTTTTTTGCCTCCACCAAACCGTTTAACTCGCCACTGGCCGGATTAAGTCTGCACTGGCTAATTTC
This sequence comes from Geotrichum restrictum, assembly GCA_030563985.1. Classification (NCBI taxonomy): domain Eukaryota; kingdom Fungi; phylum Ascomycota; class Dipodascomycetes; order Dipodascales; family Dipodascaceae; genus Geotrichum; species Geotrichum restrictum. The sequence continues at coordinate 17,364 of JAJMKT010000135.1, forward strand.
AGCTATAACACTCGTTGTGCCTCCACCCGGCCAGGTTTATGAGTTTGTGGTTGATCTTTCATCATACCCCATTGCCATCACCACATCATTTGTCACCGTTGGCTTACTATACTTGCAAAGGAATCGCGAAAAGGAAAACTGGCCACTTCGGCCATTCCACTCCCCACTTGTGCTTTCTCTGCTATACCTGGCGATTAATTTATTTTTGATTGTCGCGTCCCTTGTTCCTCCTCCGGCCGGCGTCATTGACGTGGGCGCTCTGCCATATTACGCTGTTCCTTTGACTTCATTTTTCATCATCGGCCTGGGAACACTATATTGGTACTGGATCAGATGGAAGCTAGACTCTCAATATAGAGCCTTCTGAGCCCTCATGAAATTAGAAACGAACATGAAATGAGTACCATAGACCTAAAGAAATGCATTTAAATTAAATAGAAGTTGAACGATATCCAAGTAACTCATTCGTTGCCTGAGAAAAGATGACATGTGGGCTATTTTTCTGGCACAGTAAAGAGGTTAGGATCAATGGAAGTTTGGTCGACATTTTCCTGTCATGATATGTTGTAGAACGCCTTTGCATTCTGCTCAGGGTACAGCGATGATGACTATAGTTGCTATAGCACTTTGCTATAGTTGTAAAACGAGTACTGCTGTTCTGTTATAAACTAGGGCGTTTCTGCTTCATGAACGAGATGGGTCTAATGACCGGACTAATACGCATGCATGGAACCAAGTTTTGCATCCGCGGCTTTATCAACTTCATTAAGTGATAGATCTAGCTTGGAACCAAGGCTCAAAGTTCGACATTGCAGAGTTCTAACGCGTCGTAATCATTTCATGTAATACTACTCGGCGCAGTACTCGCAATAGTTTTTTTCGAACTCGTGTTCAAGCAATTCAATTGCGTTCACCTTTGTGACACCTGCTCGCGAACTCCAGCTAGCTATAAATACGTATTACTGTTGGCCAGCTTGCGTCAGCCGTACAAGTCCTGATATCCAGGACCATGGTCGACGTCCTTTTTTCTTGGAGCACATTTAATTTTAAATCTGGCAAAGTTCCCACTCTTCGAAAGGCGACTTCATTATACGGCTTTTGCTGCTGAAATATTACGTGTCACATATACCGGTAGTCCGCACAGAAGTAGTCCATATATTGATTGGGCGTTTTCAGAGCTTGTAGCTAGCTAAAGCAGGCAAGCCATACGTGATATATAGAATATATGGCATCCAGTTTTAAGTAGAGTCTAGGCCCCAGGATACACGCGGAACTTATAACCGGCGTTAATCTGTAGTCTTGTCAACAACTGCATGCATTAAGCTGGACCATGTGACGATATCAGTTTTGTAATTGCAGGCTCGCCGAGTCTCTTGAGTCTCGCGTGTCCGCTGCTGTAAAACTTTCAGATCTTTACAAGACTAGCGACTCGTAGCGAGTGAATAAGTGAAAATAGACTATAATAACTTAGATCTACATTAGAAAGATCTACCGGTAGTCTATAGTTATCTAGGCTAGGGGATCCGAAGAAAGCAAAACATGACCAAAAGTGCGAGACGGACGTCTGCAGTCAATATTCCAATGGTCAATACAGTAGTTAGACTAATTCCATGGTCGACAGTCGATGCGTACATTGCGTACGCCGTACGGTGATATCATGACCTTATAGAAAAATACATAATGGAGTAGTCACTCAGTAGTGACTGAGTAGTCTATAAGACCCTATAAGACTCTACTGGTATATTGAAGATCTTTTGATATCGATCTTGAGCAAGCTTGCTGTAGCTAGCGCTTAGACAGAAAAGAAAACCCCTACGCACCTTTGCACAAGTGTGGGCTCGTCACAATGAGCATGCACATCGCTTGGCCAGCGCACATACAACTTCTATAAACCTCAAACAGATTCAGTATTTTTTTAATCATTTTGATCAATGCTACCATTGTTGCGCATCAGTATTTAACAGGCCTGACGAAGCACCGTAGATTCAGCGTAGATTCGGCGTAGAAGCATTATGCATCAGAATATAGTCTATAACTAGGGTTCAACAGATCAATAGATTAGCTAGTCTGCCCGTCTGGTCGACTGGCTGGCTGTATAGTTTAGCTACTAGCTAGTATACTACGTACTTTTTCTGGGAAAGCCTTTGAACTCTTGCCTTGCAGACGCCGCTTAATGTGTATATAGGCGTAGATCACGACGTACGACCGGAGTGGGTGCTCACTAGTCTAGCTATAGTAGCTATATAGGCTATATAGAACTTTTATAAAAACGAGGTACACGTGGACGAATCCAGAAAAAAAATTCGAGGCGGCTTCGAGGCCTCGGTGCTTGACACATGTATTAATTCTTAAGAGTTAAGTGCTATTTTAAGTGTTATTTTAAAGGCCTGCAGCTGCTCAGCATATGGCTAGCTATATATCAAGATAATGAACTACTGTATAAATACTGTAGTGGCAGTGTAGTCTATAAGATACAAGATACCCTCTGATAACTAGAGCTCGTCTAATATGTGAGATGGAAAATTACGCGCATGGCTCTCGTCAACCAGCACTTGCCAAGTTGGGCTGTGATGTATCTGGAAGCAAGCACTTTTTGATTTCGTAAACAATAGATTGCCGCTAAGGCTTTTTTTCTCAGCTATATATCTGACCGGTCGGGTCGACGTCTGTTTCATTTAGATCCGGAAGGGCGTCAATGCTCGAGAATTCTTTGAATTCTTTTCAAAAACATATGAAAACCCGTTCTGAGAACCGCCTTTGTTGTGAACGCTATTTTGGCTCAATCAAGACTAGAACCTGAATTTCTAAAAGGTACGTCCCAAGTCACAGCGTAAGCACCGAACCAGCGCAATTTTTTTTTAAGCCACCAAGGCTGTAAGGATATAAAGCCAACCGACAGAGAGGAAACTAGTACAGGAGTTTAAATAGAACAGTATACCACTAAGGTTGAGAAATTCGATGTCAACTAGGAAAAAGCGCAATTTTTAAATTTCTTGGCTGTAAGCGTGCTAACATCTCTTATCCCAATATTGAAGATAAATTCATGCACTTGAAAGCACATCGTCACATTTGGCCTTTTGCTTCACAATGTTGTCCATTACTGGTCTTTCGCCTCTGGTAGACTGTCTTAAACTTGCGCACTATAGCCACGTACTAAGAGCCTACTAAGACTATATACTATAGCTATATGCTAGACTAGAACACATGTATTAAACAAGTGGTGGGTGTGGGCCTGGCGCGCCTCAATGCGGTCCTTAAGTATTTAAGGATAAAGGAAGATAGCAATCAAGAGCTTACCGTGCCTCATGTAAGAAGCTACTACTGACAGAAGACAGTCAAGTTGATCAGCGTACACACGTTATACACTCAATGGACGGAGGCAGGGATATCGAAACTTGAATAGGCGTTGAACTAGGCTGGAGACAACAGAGAAAAAACGTTTGAGCTAGCTAGTCTAGAAATACGAAGAAACGAGTTGCAGTAAACACTACGAAGTTCATTATGCCTGCCATGGTTTTAAAAAAGTTAAGCCGTTTTATTAATTCCCCTTTAACCATAGCACTTATGTATACGTTGAATATAGCTAGACTATACATCTATCGATGAGACCAATATATATTATAATGTTAACTAGTCTAGTCTGGTCCATCTAGGTTTAGTCTATATGTAGTGAAATAAACGAAACTAACGAAATTAATGGGATATCGTTTGCTATTGTTCTGTTGCGGATACAGTCGCCGCGACTCGTCGGATACTGTGAGCCCTGGTTTAGAACAAGGCCAGTCAAAGTGATAGCGATAGCTAGCTACGCTTACACGCCAGTTGAAAACTAGACTATCCTACCCCTGATGAACTAGCCTATAACTCTACGTAGCTGTTAAGAAATTAAAGTGCGTACATTAAAATATAAAAAATCAATTAAATTATTGCCCAGCAGCATAGAGCCAAGAGTCCCCTAGAGGCTAGAGGGCCTAGACTACCGGTCTATAGACCCTATACCTAGGGCTTAGGCTAGCAATACAATGACCATAATAGAAGCTCCTATATCCTGCTTATCGATTAGGCTGGGAAGCAGCCCAGTCACGTACGGAGAGCGTGTTTACAAGTTAGAGCGGTGCAGAGTCACTGCAGACTCCGTAGGGTCCTAGGGAGTGAAGGACGTCGACATCAAGTTGCACACCTTGACTTTGGAGGATGTTTACTTTCTTTTTTACGCCATATATTGTTTTTAATTGCAATATTGAGTGGTCAGAGAGGGTCATAAAAAAGAAAATAACCATTCTCTGGGAAAATTCAAGCTGTGTAACTTGACATCCTTCACTTATGGGCCAGTTATGGCATGTATGGCACTATATACCTGATATGTGCTGTAAAATAAATTCAATCAAATGAACAATCTTATGTGCTAAATGAGTTTCACGTTCTCTTTTACACACTGTGGCCGCCGTATGGCGTTCCATGGAGACAAGTGCAGAGAGCCATAATTCAAGGAGATCTTTAGAGGAATTAAGTAGAGTCTATTTGAACATTACGTATCAAGCATTAAGGATTGAGAATTGAGCGTTTTCAAAAAAAAATTAAAGCATGGAAGAGAGTCAAGAGACTCCAAGAGAGAGCTCTAGAGGCATTGATGTACATTGATCATTCTCAAATAATGGAGACTTAGGCGATCGCACTCCACACTTTGGCAAAAATCGACTACAAGAAGCTTAGCTTAGCAGCAGTAGCCTTTAAATGGTATATCTATCATGGAGCAGATAGCTTGAAAGCGATATCATATTTATTATTTGCAACTCACATGCAGGGCTCTTACACACTTAGCTAGTCCAAGGACTCCAGCCTTAACAATATGGCCTATGTTAAGTTTAATTTTTTGCGAATTTTGAATTGACAAGCGATAGTCGTGGAAATGAGAAGATGAATAAGTGGTGCTTCATGCTAGCTTTTTTGTAAGCTACTGGTATTATGATAGAGGTGATCGTGATATTGACGGCTCATCACATGAAATGGGATGGTATATATATCTCAATCACAATGTGAAGACCATTTCATTTAGGTCGATCATGGACATCTATTAGTACTTAGTAGTAGTAGCCACATTCAATAACATCACATTACTGCAAATTGCTAGCTAGCTAGACTGAATTCTGAGATAAGAACATTGTAAATATTCCATGAGTTTTGGTCTATAGTTTATTTGACTAGCCTTAGCGATTTTGGCTGCGGATGGAATACACAATGTTTCATTCCGCTCCGGGGAATTAGCTACATACGAATAGCTTAAACAAATAACTGTGCGACCAAATTAAGGATAGACTAGGCTAGTCGCTAGAGCATGACTTCATACGTAGTAAGTTCATAGTGAGTTCATACTGAAGTTCCTAGAGACATACATGATGCCATTATGATGGAGTTGTTTTATTTCTGATTTAAAGGGTCTACGTGCGCGCGGGGCCATGAGATGCAAGACGTCGACACGACGACACCTGATCATATTGATTTGAATCAGGCGCCAGCCCCTCAAAGATACCGAGACGGCGAGAGCCGCGAGACCTATAGATTCTAGAATGATTTTCTTTGAGTCTACTTAAAATAGGGACGACGTCTCTCCACCAGGTCGCACACAAGCACTCTAACCCACTAGGCCACATATACCGAGCCATAAAGACTCGACTATATATGCTGATCAACCAGACCGTATATATATCGTTGAATTAACACGCCCACCTCCCACACTTGATCGTCTAATCATTGCCTGGAGCCCGGAGTGCTAAAGTGCGAAAGATAGGCCAATTCAGACATGTGCACTACGGTATTTTGTATGTATTTTAGATCTACTCAGATGAATAGTCCAGTAGACTACGTACTATTAATTCAAAACATTTTAGAAAGCAATTGGTTGCAATACCAAAATAAGAAACAAGTCTACATGAGTGGACTTCATGATCCAAGCCTAGACTCTTCAAGCGTTGAGACCTCGCGATGAGATGTCCTAGGCTTTAAAACAAAAAAGTTCATGGAAACACGTCCCGACAGTAGAGTCAGCGTAGACTGTAAGTGCACGCGTAAGTACGTAACTGCTTAATATTAATGGTGCGGTCATGAGAAAGGCACATTACCACCATATATGTAGGTCTAGCTAGTACGGCACAAACAGTACACTGATTAAAATTTTTAATGAAAATCTCATTGAAATACTGTAATTTAGAAATCTCCAGTCTGCCTTGGTACGTGGTAGGTACACTGGTACAGTACTTGAAATACGTCTGTCCTGGTACCTAGAATACTGTACGTACGTGGAGATGGTTTTTTTAATTTTTGATTTTTGATTTTTGACCATGCATTGCTTGCGCCCGCGAGCTCGTCTCGACATCACAAGACCTGGATTTTTGAAATTAATTTTTCAAAGACTATATAGGCCATGCATATTCCATAAGGCCTGGGCCCTGGGAAGTGGGCGATGAGCCCGGTGTGGTGCGGAGTCCAATGTGGACAACTACCTGGGTACCTTAGTGATATGGAGGTATTATGGACTGTTTAGTGACTTTAGTCTGGTCTAGCTAGCAGGGAAACGCAAAAGTATGGGGTCGTCGTATAGTCTAGATTCTACAGTAGTTTTGGTTCTTTGCGGGGCAATCATAGTAGACTTTAAGTAGCTTAGAGTGGTCGTTAATAGTCTACTTATGGTGCTTTGGTATTTTGCACTTTAGTCATTGATCATTGACGAGACAAAGATCTCGAGAACCTTGAGACAGCAGTACAGGTTTACAGTCGACTACAGTCACTACACAGACTCGCCAGTGTGTGTGGAATCCGTGGATTGTAAATCCAATAGCGCGGTTTTCCCGGTTAATTTTACATTCAAGTTCAAATCCGTTGAGCTTGGAGTCATTGAGCCGTTAAGCCATTAAGAACGTTAGTCTAGCTACTACAATACGTGTCTTAGATCCAACTCTCCATGAGTTCCATGAAAGATCGGTCCTTTTTGCCGAAATGCTTTAGACTACAACACCGGTCACAGTTCGAGCTGCATAGACTCCATGCATTTGATTTTAATTCTAGCAGGTCGACTAGACTAAATATAGAGCGCTAGCCAGCTAGCTACAGTAGCAGCAAATTTCAAGCGTGGACATGAGGGATCACGCACAGCTTTAATTCCAGAGCTACCACCCTTACAGAACATGAAGGGTTCCTACTGACTCAATTGAGAGTGTGACCGGCCATTAACGCGTGCCATATGTTTGTATCATATAATCACGAACTATATGAACCTTCTAGCTAAACGAGTGAACAAGTATACGGAACTACCGGTAGTCTAAAGTTTCTCTAAACAGGTTCAAATGCTCGAGAAATCGAAATTGAAAATTTTGTTTCAATATCGAGCAGTTGGGTCGCGTTAACTGTTTAATACAAAGTACACATTGGGTTCACAGTAAATCCAAAGCAACGTTTGACGCGTAGGCGTCGGCGTCGGAGTGGGCGTCGGCGTGGGAGTGATCATAATAGTGTACCTTTTTTAAAGAACTTGAATATATTCTGCTCTTAATTAGACCAACTGGGCTTTACTGGGACTTGGGCCGGCCGCCGACTCGCGATCTGCTGTATACAGCAAATTAAATTATTGACTCAACCTACACAGGTCCGTCCTACACTGGACCTACAGTACAGAAATTAATAAGAGGGACTCTACTGTACTACTGTACAATTATTCTACAATAATTAGTGCACTTTATCACGAGCCAAGATCTCGAAACGAGGAACCAAAGAAACCAAAGAAACTAAAAAAACCGAGAATCAAGAAGCAAAGGAAGAAACCAGGAACTTCTTATTCAAGGCAATATTAGACGCGTTTTGAACGGGAGTAGAAACCAAAAATTACAAACTGCGCAAACTGGAGCTCTAGAGCCAAACTGCAGGCGGATCCCCTTGAAATTTAATTTATTTCTCATATGGTAACTTTAGTTGAAATTACAGTACAGTACACTTGCAAGTTGCAAGAGAGTCTTGTAAGCAAGATGTAGCTATACCGTACATATGAAATGGTTTACAAATATCGTTGGCTACTTTTTGGTGGGCGAGTTAGCGAGTAAATACAGTACAGCAGCTACTAGCCTACAACAGCTGTATTGTAGGTCGACTGAAGTCCAGAGCCGACCTGGACTACTAGTCTAGTCTCGGGCCTAGCTGGGAGCTGTAAATAAACAGCTAACTAGACTAAGTATCACGGGCCTATTTCCAGTAAGTTGTGCTTTCACTACGCACTGAGGAAACAGGTTCAACAGCTTTAAAAGGCCAAAACGTTATCATTTACTGCTACAAAACTGACCCGTCTAACCAAATCTCATATACTGTAGCCGCAGTGTAGCGGCTGTATCCTACTGTAGTGGGGTGAGAAACAAAGCAGAATCATTAATTAACCTACTGTATGTGGATTCACTGTTATAATTTCATTTAAAGAATTCATTTAAAGGAGAGCTTGGTGTTCACATGTCTATAGACCGTGGACCGTGAAAGTCTGACCACCCCTGAACGTATACATTGTTTATCGAGCTTTAAATCATGACCATTCCACCATTCCACCTAAAAACTCGTGGCTTCTACAAATTGATACTCCCAGACAATCAGATTTGAATAAAAAATGAAAGTGAAATGTTATTAATTGGATGTTTGAATATTACCAAAAGTGCCAGCGGTTCAATATTGGTAACGTTAACACAGAAGCAAGCCATACCTTCAAAGGACAGCAAAATTGAAATTCCTCCAATTAGGAAATGAAAGCACCGGCCGTAAAACAACTTCATGTTTATCAGCAAGCATATTCTCAGTTATATTGAATCACCATCAGAAAACAGAAGACAGCATGCCGCCAAAGAATCCTTTCACCTTTCCCTGCCTGCTTCTAACTATTAGCACACTCAAACTTAACGTAAAAAGCCATGTATCGGCTTTGTAGAATTTCGTGCCAAAGTTCATGGGAAGAAGGATATCAAATGCCTTTGAAAATACTACAACACGCATGTTAGCAACAATAGAAATGACGAGGAGCGATTGCGTACCAAAAAGAGCTAGTTCCGCGCGACGTTTAGCGTCTTCGATCAATATGCCTATCAAGTATGTTAGTATATCACTATGTTGTACCGGTATAGCGCGCATATATGCTTGAAAACTCACTTGATCCGCTTAGAACGCTAGCAAAGCCACACCCCCAAGTGTCTTCCAGTTGTTGAGCAGTCGCTTTCGGAAACAAAATGGGCCCAATTCGAGATCTAACTAGGCATATCGAATACCTCGCACAATGTTAGTTGACCAATATCGAGTTTCCGTCATGTGTACTCACCAACACAGAAAAATAAAACTAGCTAAGAACGTTGATGATTTCAACGCTGCTTTCAGCATTTTTTGCAAGTTTGCCCAGCTCGCCTTGTCACCCCTCTTAATCATGAGAATCAAGTTCAGAGGCACATATATCAACATGCCAGCCTTGAATCCGCGGGAAAATCGCCACAGGGCGTGTAGTTCGCAACTTGGTGTTCGGTCCGCGTGGACCAACCTACACGGAATTGGAACAGTTTTCGTTGTATTGCCCTCATCAGGGTCTATGCCATAGCGCTTGCACAAGTCCGCTAGCATGGTATCATGTGGGTTAGGGACGCCGTAAATAAGTTCCTTATTTCTGATGAGTCTCAGAGCAGTCACCAGCTCATCATCCATTGCAGCAACTTTCGTTATCCATGACTGATATCTAGGTTGTAACCGATCGGGGTAGTAAAACCAGCAAAACATAATTACAGAGGTACTAGCTGAGAAAAGCATAACGTCACCGCCGCGGTTTCGGATGACAGACGGGATCAATTTGGAGTGCGCCAGCGCAGGGCGCAGGAGTGCATCAAGAGCGCGAGCGGCTAGTACGGCTGTCAGTTCACTTGATATGTTATTTAAACGACTGCCTGCAATCGGCTCTGAGGATTTTTTGACGATGGCCTGCTTATAAGCGGTATAGGCGAAGTATGTGGCAGCCAGGGCGGAAACCTCTGTGCGATGTGGCGCTAATAGCGATCTGCTCAACACCAATCTAGAAAAGTGGTAGGTAAAGACAAGCCTGATAAGAAAGAACGGCAGACGGGCAGTTCCAGCTGTATTGCGTAAAACTTTTTTGATCTTTTCCAAGGCTCGCTCATAGGTAATTTTACCAGTGCACAGCGATGCCAGGGTAGATATGAGCTTGGGCAGCGTGAGATAGATGTAAGCCACCAGATAGACTTTGCATGATCTGTAAGTTAGCAGTTGAAGGCAATGAATAGGCTCAATGAGCGACAAGGAGGCTCCTACGTATAAACCAACTGCTCATACATTGGATCTCGCTACAGCTTACCTAGTAATTGACGGGTGATTAATTATCAGAGACAGCATTTTATGCTGGTGATGAGGTCTAGACGATGGCACAATCATGATTGGTGCCCAAACTGAACCTGGGGGGACAGTGTGATATGCAGTAGAGGTATACGTATGAACGATCTAAAGAGAAGTCAGGCATAAAAGGAGGAGGAAGAGGAGGGGGAGTCTGAGGTCAGGCCTGAAAAATAACAAGGTTGGGAATAGAATTCTTCATGTGCAAAAGGCAATTGTGAAAGCAAAATTACCAATCACAAAGCATAAATAAACGTCATAATTTAGTCATCTACATCAATTAACCAATCAAAATAGCTTTCCAGGCATTAATAAACTCTCCAGCTCACTCGGCAGATGGAAAAAGGTGTTGGTTCCACTAGGCGAGTTTACGTTCGTGGTATTGATGATTGTAGACATGCTTGAAGTACTCAGTTTGGGTGCATATGGTGCTGATTGCTGCGGTTCCATATCAAAAAAATTGAAAGCTTTCATCGTGTCGAACTCGACTTCAGGTAAAAAAGCATGAATGTCAAATAGGTCTGGCTGCACCAGTTCATTAAATATTGGGCTGTCAATACGCGGCAGCTGTGCTTGAGTTGAAGGGAGGTCCTGAGGCTGTATTATTGATGGATTCTGTCCCTTTACAGACTTACGTGTATGTCGTTTTGGTCGGATATGGTTCGTGCTTATAAGCTCGGGCTCAATAACTGTGTTTTCGTTCATATTCGCAATTTTTGCAATCAGATTGACCATGTCAATGTTTTTGAACTTATTGTGAGCTCGTGTATTTGATCCATGCCTGACTTCCCAGTAAGTTTTGGGCGTGATACCTGTAAACCTCCTAAACATACGGTGAAAGTGCCATTGAGAGAGCCCAGCGTCGTCTGCGAGCACTTTTAGTTGGGGAGCTACTTTAGGTGAGTTATCCATAATTTTACAGCTTTTGCGAATGATACTGTGGTGACTCTCGTTCAGAGGAAGCATAGGATGACAGCGCTTGCAAGGCCGGAACCCAGCTTTTAGAGCATCCTCTCGCGTATCGTGGAAAACAGCATTTTTTCGATGGGCGAGTCTCGCTACACAGGTGGGCCGGCAAAATATTCCAGTAGATTTAACACAGTAGAGAAAACTCTGAGCAGCCTTCGGGTCGCGTGTGATGACGGCTTGCCATTTGCTTTCAAAGTCAGGGTAACTATTATCTTTAGGAGTACTGTTCCAAGACTCCCGAGTAGCCCGGGATGGAGAGCTATCGGACTGTAAGGCGAGTTGATTCATGGAAAGGTTGGTAAAACGAATTCAGATTCAGAACGGTTTTTAGGTGTTTGGGTAACAAGAAGAAGCGAGAGGGTCGAGACTATATATATAGTCTATGTAGTCCACAGCACTGTCATCTATTATCTTGGCAGAAACATTTGCAAATGCCCTGAAGCTCTGGTCTATATATCGACTCTGATAGATGAAATAGGAGATTTCAGCAGGGTCAACATGCCCGTTTGGGACTATCATGTAAGCACGCTTCCACGTGAGTATTACTGTACGTACGTTTATAGTAGTCTGCTTAGACTCTGCTAGACTACATATGAGTCGACTCTACCTCAAGAGCAAGAGCAAGAGCAAAAGCAAGAGCAAAAGCAAGAGCAAACGGTCTTGCGCGCGCATTAATGGAACACGGCAGAATCTAACCGCATAAATAAATGTACGGCTGCAACGCTAGCTAAGCAATGCGTAATCATGAATTGGAACCGGGTAACAATCTACGTACTATAGTATACGTAATTGGTACAGTACAGAAGATTTCTGAGTTTCTCTGTCGATTTCAATTATAAGCGCTGTTATACCGTAAACGTTTGGCCTAAGATCGATCGATCAATTGTTAACGCCGCACGAGCACGCGCGCGCGCGCCGAAAAAGGTCATGTGATATGTGTTTCTTAAATTTCAATCGATATGGATACTAGCAGTATAGTTAGTCGAAAGCTCCATTTATTCTTCATTAGATCTCATTAGACAAACTCTCAGACTTCTCCTCCATGAGCATGCATTCACCCATCCCGGGCCCGGTTTCCCCGAGGGCCATGCGTCCGATTGGATCTCCTGGAGTTCTGTCGTCTCCTGGCACCCCTAGAAGGCCCACGATTGCTCGAAAGGTGACTTACGGATCACTTCGCAAGAAATCCTTCATTGTTTCCGATACTGGCGACCTCAGGTCTATTCTACGAGATGGAAATGCGTTGAGGGATGTGACCAATGAGGACGCCATTAGTGAGGACGCAATCAGTGAAACCACAAGTCTGCTCAACAGAAGCAGGCTACCTCCACGACAACGAGGGGTAGACTGGTCGAAATTGGTAAAGTTTATACAGTCAAATGAGTCTCAACAAGTCATCAAGTGCTCGTTTGCATACCTTTTCGCTAGTCTACTTGTCTATACGCCTTTGCGCAATTTATATGGCGTTTCGGAGAACAAACATATGGCTGCAACTGTTGCTGTTTACTTTCATCCAGCACGCACAATGGGAAGTATGCTCGAGAGCATTTTGTTTGTGTTTATATCATTGGCCTACTCAGGATTTATGGCAATTTCCAGTATGTTTGTTTCCCGAGCATTCAGCGCTGCCGACCTCAGAATTGTGGGCTACGCTATCGATCTCTTCATCTTTTGCGCTTTTGGTCTAGGTACAATTGCCTACATGAAGCAGCATGTCAACAAGCCCGCTTTCAATACAGCATGTTCAGTGGCCGCTATCTTTTTAATCACTACCCTAGTGAAGGAGGGCAGCGTCCAAGCCGGCGTCATTCAATTTGACCGTCTCGCACTTACCTTCAATTTGGTGTGTTCAGGCGTATTTATTTCAGCTGCTGTCTGTATATTGTTCTGGCCGGCCAGTGCGGTAATGGCTGTAAAAAAGCAGCTAAACGAAAGCATGGATTTGAACTCAGAGTTGCTTATTTTGCTCACCGAAAAATTCATTCACCTGGAGAGCGTACACACAAGCAAATACGATTCTCTCAAAAAAGATAGCGAAACTTGCTTCAAGAGTTTGCATAAGCACTTGTATGATGCGCGATATGAGCTATTGGTCCAGGGCAAAGAGATAGAGCTATCTATTCTTGAAGAACTAGCCCAGAGTAGTTACAGACTACTGTTACATTTGAACGGTCTCGGTAGCTCTGCATTAACACAATGGAGTCTGATTCAAAGTGACTACGAAAAGCCTGATGAAGACCTGTTTTTTGATCATTTTTACGGCAGTTTCGCGGCTACAGCGCAAACCACTCCATGCATTGAAATCCTGAGGGAGTTCATAAAAACCTTGGGGCCACCCATGCAAGAATACTATAACACGATTAAGCTGATTCTTGCAGAAATCCCTTTCGAAGATATCCATTACACAGTGTCGCTGAAGCCGTCGTACCTGACAGCTGTTGTGGCTGCGACTGAGCAATACGGCAACGCTCGAGAAAAAGCCCTTGAAGAACTCTATCGGCGAGAAACCTTCAAGCGCGACCGCGACTTCCAAAGCGCAGCAAATGAAGAAGGTGTTGCAGCATCGTGTGGAAACTTTTCATATCTCTTGGAAGAGTTTGGAAACGAGCTTATTCAATTCATGCGTATTGCAGAGCGGTATGACTCTGTAACGATGCTGCCTCCGCAGCGTTCGTATGGGTGGCTGAGATTTTGGAAGCGTACGCCCAACCCTAAGCTTGAAGACGGCATTCAACAATTCAGACAGTTTCGCACAAAATCCACTAAAGCCACTTGGACACTCAAACTATGGCGGTCTCTCCATGCGTTCCGACGTCCGGCTGTACAATTTGGCATTAAGGTGGGTTTAGGTGCGGCTGTCTTTGCTATACCGGCATTCAACGACAAACTTCGCCCCTTATTCGGGCGCTGGCGCGGTGAATGGGGTCTTATTACTTATGTTATCATTATGAACAAGTCGGTGGGAGGTACGGCCAATTTGCTTGGTATCCGAATTCTAGGCACTTTTCTGGGCGCCCTACTCGGGTATATAATATGGAGCTTGGTGGACGATAACGTTGTGATACTTCCGCTTCTAGGGTGGACAGTATCACTACCGTGTTTTTGGATTATTTTGCATTGGCGTAGCCGTAATATGTTTGGCCGGTTCATATTACTGACGCTAAATCTGACTCTCATGTATACGTTCAGTTTGAGTAAGGCCGACCAGGACGATGACGACGAGGATGACGACGAAACACAGTTGATTGTAATGGATATTGCGTTTCATCGATTTATCAGCGTGTGCGGGGGTGTAGTATGGGCTCTCCTCATCACAACGCTGGTGCTACCCAATAGTGCGCGCAGTAAGCTTAAGCGGGGCCTAAGTATTTTATGGCTACAGATGGGCTTGGTATGGAAAAGTGATGTGCTCGAAAGTTTACCTAGGAAAACCTCGTCTACTGAAGTGAGCATTAGAGGAATTCAAGGCGAGCATGTCATGGCCATGGCAATGCTAGAGTTACGAGATTTCCTGGCCAATGCACCCAATGAATTGCGTTTGAAAGGCCCTTTCCCAGTCCCCGAGTACACTGCTTTGTTACAAGCCACACAAAAAATTCTGGATGCTTTCCAGGACATTTCCGTTCTTGTTTCCAAGGATGTTAAGGCCTCTTCTGAAGAGCTAACTATCATTGAATATACCAAGAGCGAACGCCTTGAGCTGTGTAACCGCATTTTTCTCAGTTTCTACCTACTCAGTAGTGCAATGCAACTTGGCTTCCCAGTCCCAGAAAAGATGCCTAGCACAGAGCATGCTATTGACCGGATGCTTACAAAACTAAATGAGTATAGAGTGTCGACACTTGGAAAAGACAGGGAGTACGGATATGAGGAAGATTTTGTGTTGTTCTACTCTTACATTCTTGTCACGATTAATATTACAGAGCAACTGGCAGCAATGACACTTCATATTCAGAACCTTTTTGGTGTCATTGAAGATGATATGTTTGAGGTGTAAATTATACTAGCATTATACAAATTCAGCAAGTAGGCTAAGCTTACAAGTTGTAACTTTCAACCTTTTTGAGATGGGTATGAACCTCGTACAGATTTACGATACAGTATGCTGTATTAGGTAATGCCAGACTCTAACAGCCATGCCGAAATTTTTCAGCGCTAGCAGAATAGATGAGATACAATCATAAAGTTGTGCAAGAGAAAAAAAGAACTACATGGACCACTGTTGTAAACCTATCTTTTCACTATAATGCATTACAGTACTCGGGCTCTTTAATATACAGTGCTGATTTGAGATGGCATCTTTACCAGGGTATTACTTCGATGAACGAGCCAATCGCTACTTTCGCATAGTTCAGAGTGGTCAGGCCGCCGCTGCTCCATCTTCATCAAACAGTAATGAACAGGCAGCTCCCGCTGTGATGAAGTACACCAATTCGGGTTTACGCAAGATGCTGCGGGAGGAACAAGAGAACGACGCTGCTGAGCTGGAGAATTACTCCAGTCCTGAGATCCCCAGTTCGCTTTCAGCTGGCGTTAACAGCCCTCCAAGTGCTAGCTCATGGACGAGGTATTTGCATCAATACCGTGTGGACAGACGCCAGGGAAACCGAGCCCGCTGGGCAGGACTTGAGAACAGTTTACGACGAAACCTGGGGATTTCGGGTATGACGCCGCAACAACGGCACCCCCTGCCTCCCGAATGGGGTGAAATTAATATGGCAGTTCTTTGTGATACAAAAGGTTATCTTGCGGTGGGCCAAGCGAATGGGAAAGTAAAGGCTCTGCACATGTTTCCGAAAGGAAAATTGGTTACGCCTCAGCACGCTTCATACTTGGACCTTGTAAACCTGGAAACACCTATTTCATCTATGGTCATGAACAAGCAGGGAACTCTGCTAGTAACTTCCACCGGCGGAAGAGGTGTGAGTTCCAAGTTTTTTGTGTGCAATCTGAGGCCGGATGGCCCATATCGACTTCAAGGTACTGTGATCAAGCCAACGAGCACAATACAGACGACCGCAATTTGGAGCTCTGCCTTACACTCAACCACGAAAGGCCATTTTGCACTCCTTGGGTGTGTGAAACAATTTCTGTACTTAAATCTGGATGAGACATATTACACGAGTGTAATGACTGATTCTGACGCATTGGCTGTGGAACTGAGTTCTGAAGAGAGTAGTGGAGGGAAAATTTGTGTCGCCGGCTTCCGAAACGCGTCAGTAGCGCTATATGATGCGCGCGAATTGTCAGACACAACCAGCCCACGACCTGCTAGAAGTTTTTTACATGGAGGTCCATTAACTAATCTCAAGTTTGTGAATGAAAATATGATGTTGGCTGCGGGCTTAAACAACAGTTTGGCATTGTACGATCTAAGATATGTTGATATTGAAAAAGATCGAGCGCCTTTGATTGAGTACAAGGGCTACATGAACGATTTCAAGCTGAACACAAGGCTTACTGTGTCACCCGACAAGTCACATTTTGCGATTGCGGGTGGTGGAAATATCATCTATTTCTACGATACCTGGACGGGCAGGGCGATACAGCACCCTTATATAAACGATGCGGAATGGATGTTAACAGGGACTCAGGTAGTGACAGGACTAACATGGGCTGGGTCGAACTCTGGGATAGTTGTGGCGCGTAAGCATCATACAGATTATGTTGGCTGGAGCCACGACTGGCCTGGCGCGGCGTTGCCTGATGTCGCCTAGCGTAGAATATAGTTTTTGCTATAGAAAACAAAGTATCCCGACCGTCCCGACGTGCCTTGATAGAGTATTTAGGATGCAAACTTTACTCTTTTTTGGCAAGGAATTTCATGGTTAACAATTGGCTTGAGATTTTATTTACTACGTACATAGTAGTACTAGACCCCTACTCAGAGTGAAAGTGCTAAAAATTCATAAATTTTAGACAAATAATAATACAAGAAAAATTGTATCGACGGTACGTACGTTACACTTGCGACTAAGTTACAAGTGCATGCATATTTTTATTGCACGTGATCGCACCTCCTGGCCATGGCGCGGCATCGTGCCGACAATGAGCCTTAGTCCTGCTCCTCCTGAATTCAAGTTGACCAGCAAATCTATCTTACCACTCTATAATAATAACACCATGGCAAACATACCAGAGCTTGGGCAGCTCATGTCTTCTCCTGCTCTACCTCAGCATGACCAAATGTCGCAGTTTGAGGAACTTATGTTCAGAGAGTTTCCTGACCACGCAGATCACGCAGCGACCCCTCAGCAACCTGCCCTCACAGGGGCTTTCGAAAAGCAACAGAAATACTCGAAAGAACTAAGCAAGAATCTCACTTCGCGAGTAATGTCTACGTTTTATCCTATTAGCAAGAATGTGGATCAGGCCGACATGACATCGCTTCATTATCTGATCCAGACTGCAATTGCAGACTCGAAAGGGTACACTGTACTCAGCGAGGATGAGGTACTAGCGGTAAGACGCGATCTTGACCGCGCGCGAGAAAAAACCAAAGAAGCGGTAATGAGGATTGAACGTGAGAAAAAGATGGAGGAGGCCGCTGGTTCTCTCGCCAAGTATCATCTCGGAGAAGGCTCGCCAAAGAAAGCCTTACAAGCAAAGACCAAGAGACTATCGATTCAAGCTCTGACAGAGCTCCAAACCTCACGGTCGCGACTGTCGCAGTTGCAGCAGGAGCTCGATTCTTCCCAGGGTATGGTGCATCGACTAGAATTGCAACTTAGAGAACACATGATAGCAGTTCTCGGCCTTACTCATGTGGGTAGTCGGACTGATGTGTCTCGTCATTACCTGGAGGCAGTGGAGGGAAAGGTGATAGAAGACGGGAAAGAGGGAGCTCCTACAACTCCAGTACTTGTGAGTAAAGGCGTGTCCATAGAACAATCAGCAAGTAACGGGCATGTGAAGCGCGCAGCATCAATTAAAGAAGAGGAGGAGGATCAAGTTGGGAGCTTGAGTCGGGGTATGTCAGTTCGAACACTGAATCGTGGAATGTCAATGAAATCTAATTTATCGAGGGGTATGTCGATCAAAAGCAACCTTATGAGTGAGACCATGGAGGACGAGAAACTAGAGTCGCTGATTTTGACAGTCTCCAGTGTGATACCTATGCAGGAAAGTCCTGGACCGCTGCCTTCAACACGCAAAAAATTGGACCACTTAGAAGAAGTTACGCGGATATTAGTTCGGCAGTTCGTCACTATAGACACTACTAGACAAGAGCAGGAGACAGAACTGCAGGAACTACACCATGCCATTAATAGAACAGTCGCTGAGTTGGACCCAACAAAGATAGTGCCTACGGGTAACCATGCGGAGGTGTTGGTGAAATCTGCTACCAGCTACAAGATTAAGATGAATAGGGACAACGAAAATCTCTTGCAGATGATTTCTATGCTCGAGCTCATGCAGAGCAGTAACGGTGAGCTGGATAATGTAGCCGAGGCTGGCCGAATGAAACAGCTTAAGAAGTTACAAGAGTCTTACGGAGCTAATAGGGCAGCACTCGAGCAGCTGGAATTGGAAAATGTTGACTTGCAAAACAGTTTAAAGGACATTAATTTTGCATCAAATGCGGAGAGAGAGCGACTACGGGGTGAACAAGAACGATCACAAGAGCAAATGCAAGAATGGATAGAACGGTGCGATGCAACTCGTGAGGAGCTGGAAAGCGTGCTGAAGTCATTGGAAGATTTAACTAGACAGAGTGTTGAGTACGAGAGTGAGCGGACAAAAATGGAGACTACAATTAGGAATCTTCAAGGCCAATTGTTAAAGGCCAGCAACGAGAGCGTTGATAAACGAATGTCTATGGTAACAGTGAAATCGCCTTTGATTGGCCAGGAAGAAAATCTCAAGGGTGAGCTTGTTAGCAATGTCAGTCTTCCCAGCAGCACTGCTAGCACGCCTAAGGTGGCGGAAACGCCTATGAGTGTTGTGATTCTGCAACACGAGTTCCGCAAGATCCTTCAGGATGTAAACAGGAAGCATAGCAACGCACTGCTAGAGGAACAGAGAGAAATGAAAAAGATGCAGAGTCTGCTTCGGAGTTATAAGGGGCTTAGTAGTGTGAACGACTTACGAGCACAAGAGCGACCTGGGTCGACATCAAGCGGGCTGGTCAAAGGGTTGGCAGTATGATGCGACCATGGCATGTTCATAACTATTGCCTGGTTAAGGTGTGAAGCTATTGTGCTGGATAATTTAATGACAAAAATTCTAATTATAATGAGGACCAACGAAACATCATAGGACGCATGGATGGTTGTGCAGTAGTCTATTGGGTTCTGGACCGTTAGCCGTGGTACGTTCAATCAGTAGACGATAAATTGAAGGTTCCGCAACGGGAGTTCTCTAAACTTCCGAAGTATCTACTAGACTACGCAACTCTAGCGAAAAGTCTTCAAAGTTGGTGAGTTTAAAATGCTTCAACGGTTTAAAGCTGAGACAAATTTCAACCTCCAAGGCCCTGAGGACCAAATTATCCGGTGGCTCACAAACCCATTTATGTCGACTTCATTTCAGCTTTCAAGGCCTTGGACCAAAAGCCTGGGCTTTACGCGTATGCCTTTCACGAGAATCGAGAATAAAAGTGTCCAAAAAGGAAAATCATGACGTATGCGATCATCATGAGGCTTTTTTCCCGTTTTTCTAGCTTTTTTTAGCACTTGGCCTGTCCAATCATATGAAAGCCTGGCCTGTTGATGATATAAAACCACTATATAACGGTATTTACCCTAAAACCTTATAGCATGATCATACTACTCGTTACGCAACATATCGTTACAAGAAAGTTTATAAGCCGTAGCCGAATAGTATTCACGCTATTTTTAAAAGGCAATAAATAAATAAACACAATAAACACAACATATCCCTTGTTACCAATTTGACTCCTCTTTTTTTCATGACTTTTTTCACCCTTTTATTCTCTTTCTCTTCCCCTTCTCTTTCTTAATTTCTCGCTAACTTTTTTTTTTGGACTCATTACACTCGTTTACAATGAAGTTCACCTACACCGCCCTAGCTGCCATTCTAGCATCTGCTGCTTCCGCCACTACCTCTTGTAGTGCCGGAAACTTGTGTCCTGAGGATGCCCCTTGCTGTTCTCTCTATGGAGAGTGCGGAACCGGCTCCTACTGCCTGGGACCCTGCGATCCTCAATATTCCTACAACTTAACATCTTGTGCCCCCGCTCCTATTTGCAAGTCTGGAACTTGGAACTTCACCAGCACTGACGACATCATTAAAAACACAAAGTATCTTGGTGATGCTGATGCTCACGCTTTCGTTGTCAACAATGACATTCTAGAATACGATGACGCTGTATTGCTTACCATGTCTAACGGTTCAACTGGTACTGTCTTGACCTCTTCTAGAGCCATCTGGTACGGAAAGGTTTCTGTCACACTGAAGACCTCCCGTACTCAGGGTGTTGTCTCTTCATTCATTCTTATGTCCGGTGTTAGAGATGAAATCGATTACGAATTTATTGGTTCCTACCTTGAAACTGCACAGACCAATTACTACTGGCAAGACGTTTTGGATTACGACAACTCTCAAAACATTACTCTTAGCGACACCTTTGCTAACTATCACACCTATGAAGTTGATTGGACTGAGGACACTACTACTTGGTACGTCGATGGCCAAGCTGGACGTACTCTCAGCAAATCTGACACCTACAACTCTACCTCTGGTACTTATGCATACCCCCAAACTCCTGCATTCATTCAAATCTCTCTGTGGCCTGGTGGACTGTCTACCAATGCTGAAGGTACTATTGCGTGGGCTGGTGGTGAGATTGACTGGAATGCTGCCGATATCGTTGACCCCGGATATTTCTACGTGACTGTCAAGGATGTCACTGTTACCTGTTATGATGTTCCTTCTAATGCTACTGTTTCCGGAAGTAACTCTTATGTTTACACTTCCACCGGCGGACTTGGATCAGAGGTTTCTGTTACCAATGACACCACTATCCTTGGCTCGTTTGAGGCCGTTGGATTCGATGTAAATCTTGGTTCTGACAGCGATGTGGCTTCTGCTTCTGGAAGTGTCGTCACTGAAGTTGGTTCTGGAAACAACCATAGCGGCGACAACACATCTGATATTCCTACTGCTTCCGCCGTTACAATTTCTGCTACCGGTTCTGCTTCTGCGTCCGCCACTGGTACGTCTTCCGAGTCTCTGGAAAACGCATCTGAGGTTTCCAAGTCTACGACTTCAAAGTCTACAAAGTCCAGTTCCTCTACCAAGAGCAGTACTACTAAATCTAGCTCTAAGTCTGACTCTGGCACTAACTCTGGCTCTGGTTTTGCTTCTGACTCAAGTGCCTCAGAGACTGGTTCGGCTGGTGCATCTTCTGCGACTTCTACTGCGAGCTCATCGGGCGATTCTGGTTTCGACCAAGGAAGCACTACTACTACCACCTCTGCTAAGGATTCGAACGGTGCCTCTGGGCTGGCTGTCGTTGGCAGTGTCCTCGGTGGAGCTGTTTTCGTTGTTTGTGCCCTTGTTTTGTAAGGGCATTACCCTTGAAATATATTTAGTTTGGATTTAACTTGTAATAATAGTAATAAAACAGTACATGATTTAAATTTTGAGGGTAAGTGCTAGCGTGACAGTTTCGCGTGCGCCCGCGCCACCTATAGACTAGTTAGGCTAGCTATCTTTATTCACACATTTCCCCTGAAATTAACGCAAAGCCCAAAATAATAAAATTAAAACCGTTGACCCAGACTCTTAGGTTTACGCCAACATCCAACACTTTAAGACACTCCGGAACACTCTGAACTTTGAATAGACACGAGGCGCATTGGGCGACAAACCTCAGGATTACTCTAGATAACCGAAAAAGTCACGATAATCATGTACGATCAAAGCATAAAAGACATTGTTCACAGACGCCAAAAGTGCTTTGAAATGCTTCAAACCATGTAAGGAAACACCTGCCTTGGTGAAGGAACAATTAAAATGCGAATTAGCGAGAGCAATGCGAAAACCTAGCTAGGGAGAGAAGGGGGCATCACGCTAATGTGAGATATCATAGATCGAGGCTGCACCGCGAGCTTCAAACCAACGAGCCGGCAGAGGACGCCAGAACTACAGCCACGTAAGTATACGCGTGCCAAAAACTATCCGAATCATCTTGAGGATTTACAAATGTGTCTGCGTACATAGATGCTAACATCAGTGACCCCAAAAGGCTCGCTTACTGGTTTCATTTAGGTGAAGCCGTATCTTCGTTACCGCCAGAAGCTACGCTCAAACTATACCTTGAACAGTTTCTCAAGGTTTTGAGAGAGTATGCAGTGTGCATGTCAGATTTAGATGCGCGAAGAGATAGCATGTCGCTGGGTAGCCGTGACAGCGGTGGGGCGGTGACGTGGGGAGTGGATCTAATCAGTAAAAGGTTCAGTGCGAGCAAAAAATGGTTCAGAAACCATGGTCCTAGTGAAGATGAAGATACCTTTGGTACCTTTGCGAGTGAAATGAGGCAAAACAACAACGTCGTGGTTGCTCCTAGTAGGCCAAGAAAATCTAGGCCGGTATCGTTTATTCAAAGCAAGATGATTACGAGTTCACTTCCGTCGTTGTCGGCATCGCCTCCTCCTACAATTCAAGAGGACTCCAGTCATATTAGAGGAGCGTCGATAGCAAGCCAAGCAACAAGCGCTGGTGGGGAGTATTTCGTGGTCACTCCGCTTCCGTTTACTCTAGATGAGGAGGTTACCATAATTGGACTTTGCGATTCGCTGCAAGCCAACTACTCGGAAATTGATTCATTTCTTCAAGTCGAATCACATCCCCAACCTCAGGGGGGCGGCAGTAGCAGTCAATTGTCATTACTTTCCAGCAGTGGCCGAACTAAGAAATCACCTCACGACACGTATGACTTAGCAATTGCCGTCGACCAGCTGATTCAAAAAGAAGTGGTTGGCTCTATTCTGGAAATCATTGAACAACAGCGAAATTATTCACCGACATTTGGATTTCGAAAAAAAATCCCTGAAAACAAGCTCACAAGATCAAAAAGCTTTACTAGTAGTAGCAGTCCTGGAAAAGGAGATACTAAAGGCGGCCTGGGAAAACTTGAGGCGTTGTACAACGAATTGACCAAGGAAAAGCTGAATAAGGAGAACGAGAAAGAGAAAGAGAAGGAGAAGGAGAAAGAAAGAGAGAAGGGAAAACTAGGGAAGGACGAGCAGGAGCATGAAGAGGATAAAAAGAAGGATAAGGAGAAAGTTGAGCTGAATGATGATTAGCAGGGGGGGAAGGATGTCGGTAGCAAATGATTATAGACTGAACAGAACACGAACCAGAGAGCGTTCACAGAGACAAAGACCTAAGTCCAAAGGCCATTAATTTTTTTATTTCTAATGTGGATAGATGACTATTAGATGTTGAACGGTTGTATTCAATTCTACGCTTAATATTTTTACTTTTAATAGACTAGAATTTCGATTTTTTTTTTTTTTTAAATATGTTGTGATTATATCCAACATTATGGCGAAGCGAAGTAGCCTCTTTCAAAATCTTGTTTAAGACCAGCGCGTTTCCAAGAATGAAGTAGTCTAGCTAAAGCTGCTAAGCTATACATATATGTATTCTACTAGAGCTTGACAGGCAGTCTGGATCCATTTAGCTGATCAATGATCGTAGAAACCTTCTTGAGCTGATTTTTAAAGTGCTTCCCAGTATACATGTTTAGAGTTAATAAGCTATCAGACCCTGAGCGTGATTTTTTTTTTTTCAAAATCATGGGTACTTGAGAAGTCTATACAAGAAAATGTTCTAGACTAGTCTGGACCAATATTGTGGTAAAACATAAATGCGTTGCCATCAGCCGTAAATAATGAGAACGGCCGTATGTCTCTAAAACTGTGAGCATATATTAGACCTATACAATATCTGAGAGCTAAACTAGCGCTGTTGAAACTCGAGAGCACTCATGAGAAAGGATACATGTAGAAACGTCGGGAGAAAATCTGAATGGCCCCGCAACGGTCCTGCGATTCTACTTTGTAACTTGGAATATTTTGGGACCCTTGTTTTAGCATATGACCCTTTCAAGCTGACTTATGTTTGTTACTTCTAGAAGCCTGAGCAAGAGTAGCGTGTTAATCAACATTTGTATAGTAGATATATGGGCTCATTGACTGTGGCCTTGGAAATATGTTGCAACTTTTCTATTGTACTTTATGAAGATATCCTAGAGCTTGGTAAAACTCCGGGCTGCCAAAAGAGGGATAAGTTCGGCAAACTAATATAATGTCTTCGGAAATTCGTCCCAGCACTGAGCTGTGCGGTAAGTTCATCAGTTGAGTTTGTTGTTCTGGCTTTAAGTTACTCCTTCAATAGCTGGGTTTAACAAAGAAATATAAGCCCAAAGGACAAATTGACATAATAAGTTCTATAAATTCAATAACACGCGGATTTATTTCAACTGGCTTACACGCTTCGAACTTGTAATTATGATAGACCCTATACCAATTAAATGCACGTTTCTAGCATTAGACTAAGAGCCCGCTTGTTCTTGGATTTGATCACTCATGACTCCAACCTCTGAGCTAGCTGCATATATACGACGTCCCCATAATATATGCTGTCTATATATTCTATATGTGCAGTAGACTCGGTGAGCTCTATATTGAGCATTACATTACCGCATCTTTCTGGGAAAGTTATAAGGTAGCCAAGCTTGGCTGCCTGGCTCAAGAATTCCATGGTCAAGCCCTTCTACATTCCACTAGCTTTAATAAAATAAAAAGGGACACAGCGTTAAAGCCCCAAATACTGTGGCAGAGACTCATAGAGTACGTACTAGTTGGCCACCAAAATAATTTCATTTAGTGGCAATATTGATTAAGAGTGCACACGTAAGGACCTTATCTAGAGCAGTAGAAGTCTTAGGCGGTGGAGAGGGCTCACAGATTTTGTGGACCGAATTCCATGTTTCCCATCAGGGACGCCTGCTATCTGTGGTCTAGAAATATATCTAGCGATGAAGTTCCATATGGTGCAGCTCTGAACCTCTACGTAATAACTTATCGATCGGGGAAGTTGAATGACCGGCCATCTTGGACCTTGAAATAGCTACTTGGTTCGTAAGAGGAGTTTTTTCTGAAGTTTATTATGAAGTCTACCTGTCGTCAATGTCATCATCAGTTGGATCCAAAGTTTGAATAAAAGCTAAAGATTTGCGACGGAACGAAATGACCCATATAACCTTTCCAAATCCAGCTCTTTGGAATTGGCGACTCTTCACCGGTGCACAGGACTTGCAAGGTAGTCTAGATATACAGCATGTACAGCTGTATACTGTGTAGATAATAATTCGGGCAGGAATAAATTTGAAAAAAGTACTGTAACTGCAAAGCGCAAACATATATAGCTGGCTAACTCTAGAGCCATGAGCCTTTTCCTACTGTACTAATATTTCTAGACATGTATGGAACGGTCGGATTATGTATAAATCGGACCATCTTGAACTTGAAGTGAACTAGACGTGTAATTTTGTTTTATTCACTATGGACGAAGACAAAAGACTGCGATAAGAAAGCTGCAAGCACTGCCTACTATGGTTATTTGGTATTTCACGTCTATAAACAATGCAGTACGAACAAATCGCTAGCGAGTTTAACGGGCTCAGGCTTGTGTTATTATATTTGAGTGCCTAGGCCCTCGGGCTTTGCAATGAGCACTCGTATTTATGGCTCGTTAATATTCAAATTTTTGACGACTTGGAATTAAATGAGTCTAGCTGTTATCAGTAACGATCAATATCAATGGGTTTCTTATTTCTTGTTCCTTATTTCTTGTTTGGTGATGGTCTAGTCTCTCATCTCATCAATCGTATACACTTGTCACAACCCACATGCTAATATGTCAGGTCCGAGCACGCAAAGACGCGGATGAAATGTGTGTTCCCCCTCATCTCTGACATGGAGTCTTCTACATGAGTCCATGAGTCCTTTTACATGAGATTTAAAAGAAAGAAATAAAAAGTAATAAAAAAAACATAAACAAAAAGCAAAAGAAAAAAAAAGAAAAAATAGTGGTCCCTGAAACGGAGCCATTCTTAGTGGGGATGTATCACTTTGCAAGATGTCGAATTCAAAATAATTCAATCGGTATACATTTTACTGAGCCTCTTTAGCTTGCAATTTATTGATGTCTTTCTGTAATACAGCTATAGTTTCTAATAACTTTCTATCGATTATAATTGCCCTAAAGTTTGACTTAGAAACTACGTACACTGTCGTACAGTATACCTTTTTGTTCATCGCTTGTGTTGGTACGCGCGTTTGCGTGTTGGAGTTTTTTTTTTTAATTTTGCGATGCACGCGCTGCAGGTTAAACGGCTGAGAGTCTGAGACCATGTGCGTTGTGCACCGCTTCATCCCTTCTTACAGTATGCCTTGGTCTAGACGTCTATATATGTACTGTAGATATATTGAAGAGGGTCTTGATGCTGATATTGCGTTGATGCTCTGAAATATCACAAAGTTTACACAAACACCCTCACTTCCAAGTTCCAGCTTATAATTGTTCCAAGCGGTAAGTCAGGCCCCCAGGAATTCTTCACCAGCACTAGCAGCGGTCTACTCCTCAGATATCATATGTACATGTGCAGAGCATAATAGCATATATCTACCTCTTCAGGGTACCCATGGAACTTATCTATTCATTTGACTGTTTGCCTGAAGTCCGCCATATGGTCAACTCAAGTAAAATGTTTTTTTTGACTAGACAGCGCGCTCAATGCTGGAATAAAGCCAAGACAAATAAAATGAAATGAAGTGAAGTGGATGACTTTATACGTGCAATTATAACTGCTTGCTCAGTACGTAGCTAGTAGTCTACTAGTAGTGTTTGATGTCGGCATCAGATAGTCTAATTAATTATTCATGGTCATACTGTAGGAAGTTAGGAACTGTGATAGTTAACTAATTGCAGTGCACACTGCACATATAGCTATATATGCTGTCTAAACTCTAGAGACTCTAGAGACTCTAGAATACACCAGCTGTACTGTATATGAAGAACATCATAAAAATAAAAACTATACACCGACGGGAATAGAGCTTAAGCCGAGGGCGTAACTCATAGCTGCTCAAATGACTTTAAATTTAAAGTAGCGTAAGATTGAAGTCACAAAGCATCTTCATTTCGTACTATAGATGCGGCATACTAGCTAGGTGTTCCAGCTAGATCAAGTTAATTAGTTCGCATTATTCTAGTGACTATAGTCTAAAGACTCTAATCTATGGTTGAAGCTTCGTTCACTCCTTAAAGTTCGTGTGCCTCGATATTTCCAAAGTTTCCAAAGTTTGAATGCGATATCGAGCAAAAACTCTGTCAATGCTGTTATGGCAACTAGCATCGAGGCGAATTAATCCATCACTGCATACAAGAAACATACATATACTCAAGTCAATCTTCTTGATCAAAGAGTCCAATGTTCTGGCAGTTCGATGTCTAGAAAGATTATGACTTTTTCCACTGATCGAATTCCTCTTTCAAGTGCCACTTGAGCGCATTCATTTGATCAAAATGCTGCTGGCAAAACACACATTGAAGAGGGGTGTAGTGGCATATTGCTAGAAGTTTAGAGGGAGACTCTGTCTTTTCTCGATCAGATCCAGGTTGGCCTGGGAAAGGGATAAAGAATATGGTCGCGAACGAGTTATAATGGTTAATCCTCTTGGTGGACGGGGAATTTAAGTCATTGGATATGATGTGGATATGTAGATTAGTCATAGAAGGCACAGCATGAAATCCAGCCCTGATCCGACTTATGAAGGGCTGGTAGTCGTACCAATCGGCAATATCTGAAGGAAATTCAATGTTATGAGAAGAACCGGTTTTGATGGCTTTGAGATGCATTGCTGCAAATAGCTGCGCACGAAGAACGTATGGATTCAGCATATCAACCACCGTTTTGTTGGCAATGATGGCAAATGGCGTTTGGTAAGTCAAGTCGCTCGATCGTGGCAGGACTAAAAAATGGACTACTGACTTTGGATACCTATCCACAACAACAGAGACATTCTGGTCATAGAATATAACCTCAGAGTGTAGGTCTGGGTCAATAATATACGGGTTCAAATTGTCAGCAAATCCCATCTGTGGTCTTCTGGACGGAACTGGATTGAGAATATCGCTTTGTTGTTCGAGTGGTTGAATAAAAAAAAGGTGGGAGAAAATAAAATCGTTTTAGAAGTCAGCTCCCAGTGCATAACACAAATTAGGAGAGCCGTTAGCAATAAATTGGTTCTGAAATGGCCATGTTCCTCAAGTAACTTGTCTTTAATTAGTAGCACCTAAACTGAGAGCTGGGTTTCTAGCGTGTCAATAGTCTATATACCCATAGTATACTGAGAAATTCAGTAAGAATGATCAGGACAGGCAATTGCAGTTGGGCGGGTATAACCAGTGCCGCTAAGAAAGATGGTGTTGACAGTAGACTGTCGGTATTGGTTTTTCAATTGCCACTGGCAAAGTATCTAGATCATTACATGTTTGCTAATACTTATTTTTAATTAGACTAGCCTGTGGAAAACTTGAGTACACCACATATGCCATGATTCTATACTATATGCCATGATTCTAGAAGTGACCATGATTGCTACTTCAAAAGTCCTACTTGGTAGCAGCTATATTTATCACTCAATTAAGAGGCCCAGCTTATTGAGTCTTCACTCAGCGTGGTCCTTAAATAAAGCTGTCGATAGCTTAACACCAGTATTTATAATTTAGAGGAGCCAATATATATAGTCATTCGCTTTGCGTTCTCGAGACTACATCCTGATCTTATGGGCAATTTCCCTAATCTTTTCACTTTCTGGCAACTTCAATAAGAATACTTCAAAAGCAGTGGTTTAGCCTAGTAGAAGCCATACTACTCTAATATCTCAGCTCCGGGGTTCTACTGAAATTATATTAGAGTATCGATCTTGACCGTTTGAAAATTTGCAAATATTTCATTCAGTAGT
This sequence comes from Geotrichum restrictum, assembly GCA_030563985.1. Taxonomy (NCBI): domain Eukaryota; kingdom Fungi; phylum Ascomycota; class Dipodascomycetes; order Dipodascales; family Dipodascaceae; genus Geotrichum; species Geotrichum restrictum. The sequence goes on from JAJMKT010000135.1 coordinate 46,745, forward strand.
CTAGCACGGTCTATTGAGTCCGACAGTTGAACGGTTCCAGACTCATCTTTATATTTGTTTACTTAGTCTATTTAATTTCAATTGATTTCAGCTTTTCATTAAGCCTATTTCTTTAGACAAGACAATATCAAGATAAAGGAAATAATCATTTGCTCAATTGGGTTCTCGTGATCATGACCAAGTAGCCATACCAATTTAAAACAACTTTTGCTCAGTTTCCTTTTATCACCACCAAAATGAAGCGCTCAAATTCCTCAAATCCTACAACATCTGCAAAGTTAGTCCTTCTCGGAGAGTCTGCTGTTGGAAAGTCGTCTATAGTTCTACGGTCAGTGAGCAACAACTTTAATGAACATAAAGGTTAGTTTGTGTTCGTGTTTTCATACCAATAGGTAGGAAGCACTCATATAAATTTAAAGCTAACAAAATATGCAGAACCCACGATTGGAGCCGCATTCCTTACTCAAAAATGTCAACTAGCTAATCGAGTAGTCAAGTTCGAAATATGGTGAGATTGAAAAACGGGCTCCTCGCTCAAAAACTAACTGATTTAGGGATACTGCTGGACAAGAGAGGTTTGCCTCCCTAGCGCCAATGTACTATCGAAACGCAGAATGCGCTATGGTGGTCTACGACGTTACTAAACACAGCTCCTTTGATAAAGCCCGCTTTTGGGTGAATGAGCTAAAGGCCCAGGCTAAACCTGGAATAATAATAGCATTGATCGGGAATAAGTTGGACTTGGTTGAGAAACACAATTTATCAGAAGATCTGTCCGAGGAAACAGAAGCAGTTCTGCAAGACATCGACAGTGGAACAATTGATTCGGAAGAGATAACAAAGCCTGGTAAATCCATTTCTCGTGAGGTTTCTTCTGAAGAGGGTCAAGAGCTGGCTAGTTCAGAGGGTCTTCTATTCTTCGAAGCCTCAGCAAAATCAGGTCACAATGTACGAGAAATATTTATGGCTCTTGCTGGTAAGCTTCCAGAAGACACATCTCAGCAAACCCATACTATACCAACTACAGTCGGTGTTAACACCATAGGCTCTGGCCGACTGGACCTGCGAGCGAAGCCAAAGCCAAAAGGCTGTCAGTGCTAAGTCAATCGTTAACCAGTTCAATATGGGTGACTTTTTTTGCTCCAAGCTTAAGTAATCAGACTCAAGTCTTTTAGGGTTATAATGTTTTAACTAGGGCTTTGTGACGTTGGATATTATATATTTCTACGTTGAGAATTAACCTTACCCTATTTAAATTTATTTTGCGTACTATTGCTGCGTATTTTGAGGCACGGACCAAAATATCCTCTTCCCACCTCTTAGTAGCCCTGTGATTTTTTCTCTACCTTTGCGATAGGATTTTGAGAAACCTCCTTTGACGACGTGCACCCGACTCGACATACACCAAGGCAATCAAAATGGCTAGAGGACCGTTAGTAAACCTTTTTGAATATTGTTTAAGCAAGCTGTGATTTTGAATACGATGATTCTTTTCTGCTGGATGTTGATCACATTTGTTCTGAACTCGACTCGATGTGAAATTATTTCTACAGAACCTACATCAAACGACAGCTCTTATATTACGACCATTTTGTAACTGAAAATGACAATGAGCTTAGGATATTTCTGTGTCTATGAGTTTTTCTCTTGAGTGTAATGACAGGAAAAATTTTCAGCGGATGATTTGCAACTTTCAGCAGTAGAAACCTAGATGGAGAGAGAACAGCTTGTATTGATTCATTTCTAAAACTGATTTGCTAACTAATTATACAGTAAGAAGCATTTGAAGCGTTTAGCAGCTCCATCCCACTGGATGCTGGACAAACTGTCCGGTACCTACGCCCCAAGACCCTCTCCTGGTCCCCATAAGCTCAGGGAGTCTCTTCCTCTCATCATTTTCCTCAGAAACCGTTTGAAGTACGCTCTTAACGGCCGTGAGGTCAAGTCCATTCTCATGCAGAGACTGGTCAAGGTTGATAACAAGGTCAGAACCGACACCACCTTCCCCACCGGATTCATGGATGTCATCTCTCTTGAGAAGACCGGCGAGCACTTCCGTCTCGTCTACGACATTAAGGGTCGTTTTGCCGTCCACAGAATTACTGCTGAGGAGGCTCAATACAAGCTCGGTAAGGTCAAGCGTGTTCAACTCGGAAAGAAGGGAATCCCCTACCTTGTTACACACGATGGTCGTACCATTCGCTACCCCGATCCTGCCATCAAGGTTAACGATACTGTTAAGATTGACCTTGCTACCGGCAAGGTTGAGTCTTTTGTCAAGTTTGACAACGGTAACGTCGTTATGGTTACCGGCGGTCGCAATTTGGGACGTGTTGGTATTATCTCTCACCGTGAGCGTCACGAGGGTGGTTTCGATATTGTCCATATTAAGGACTCTCTGGACAACACTTTCGTTACTCGTCTTACCAACGTCTTCGTCATTGGCGACGGCAGCAAGCCTTTGATTTCTCTGCCCAAGGGTAAGGGAATCAAGCTCTCTATTGCTGAGGAGAGGGACAGACGTCGTTCTGCTTAAGCATTCCTTAAAAACAGAAAAATTATATATTGTTTTTAAAAATTCTATTTAATTGAAAACAGCAAATGACGAGGTTCACATTCATTATTTCATACTTAAAATTGCATGCTGTATGAGAAAAGCTGAAGCTATACCCAGTACTACGGTAGAGAGTCTAGAGACTATTGTTTCTTGCTGTTGGCGTCTTTCGCACTGAACTTTATAGTTACTGAGCCCTTGACTTTGACGGCGTATTGGAAGTCTGAAATCAGGATATATAAGATATACTATTAAGTAATTGCGAACTCCATGGGATGCAACTGCTCGAGGCCGGCCAGTCTGAGGTGGCGGTATTAATTAGACTTACGTGTGGTAGCAGCGTCCACTAGTGTAAGTCTAAGTTTTTGATGTCCTAAGTTCTCGATAGATTAATCACTTTTTCAAAAAATTATTGAGAAAAAAATATATCAAAGATGCGCGTAACGAAGCCATGTCTAGCTACAAAAAATGAAGTGAGCTAGTAGGGAATACTTGACAAAGCTAAGTTAGGAAAAAATTTAAGACCTTCTTTCAACACAACTCTCAAGTCCATGAATACTATTGTCATTTGATTTAGGCCCACCCCGTATAGAGATTTCCTGACAGTATCGTTTGAGTGGGAACACGCTGCTGCTTCTAAGTTTTGTAGCACATCTTTTTCCATGTCAACTACGAGAATATGAAATCCGTAGTTCATCTTAAAATCTAGTTCGATGTCTTTTCAGACTTCGAAATCATTGGTCAACC
>JAJMKT010000136.1:0-20764 GCA_030563985.1 Geotrichum restrictum
AAGGGTGGATCGCGCGGCTTTTAGTGCGTCAGATTTCTCTTTCGACTCTCTCTCTTGAACCACTGAGAGCCGAGTGTACTCGGGGAAACCTACTTATTGTAGTCCTGTGGCGTGGGGGCATTTTTACCCTATCTCCTCCTACCATGTGGTGGGAGGGGGGACTGTGGACGTCGCTCCTCTTATGACCCAAATTGATTCTATTGCAGTTGGTGTTGAGTTAGTTTCAATTGTCACAAGCAAGTCCGGGAGCTCCTTGAGTTTCTGTGGCAGAAAGATTTTTAGAGTATACTGAATCAGTTCGAGTTTGTCTCCTTCGTCAAATTGTAACTTGTACCAGATTACGAAGTTCTGTCAGTGCTACGCTGAAATTCGTGCGGGTCGGCTCAAGCACTGCCATTGGCCAGTTTCCCAATCTAGAACTGTACGCGTAGATCCTAAAAAAATTCCCAAGTTCCCCAAGGTAAATTTACTAAGACGGCTTTGAGCCGAATCATTTAGCCCATTCGGTGCAATGTTCGAAGGCTCTTGTGAATAGGGCGACGTTGTTGCCAAAAGACTTGGATTTGCATAGGATCTGGGCGTCATCCATCCTTCTTTTTTTGTGATTTTTTAATAATAAAATTATTTCCTAAATTACAGTAGACTACGTACCTTACTACCTGTCAGGGTACGGCTAGCTTCCATTCTACTCAGCGGTCACAGAAGTGCACGGTACGAGAACTACTATAGACTAGTACGACAGTCGAGGAGAAGATCGTAATACGAACGCAACTACTGTATCAATGGTTTGTCGAGTACGGACGCGCTAGACTGCATAGGCTACTAAGCTGGACGCTACTAAGCCAACTGATGCAATAGCAAAGCCTACTCTCACGTCAACTATTGCTGCCACGTACGCACCTTCCATCGTTAACTTACAACAACCCAGAGAAGACATTCGTTTCAAGAAGAAGTAAGTGCCTAGCATCTCGCTTAGGGAATCTTCCTTCAGATATATATTAACATTCATTCATAAGAGATATTTAGCTCGATTCAAACCATCTTATTTCATTGTACACACATCCGAATAGCAACGCGTCCCTATTCGAGCTTATTACTCGGACTTCCGACACCTAGCGGGTGCCGGGTCTGACACTACCCCTACAGTAATTCATAAAATAAACCACGTATTACTCAAAAGCTCCTAGGCCTAGAGAGGCTCTATTAAGCCTCATCTATTCTACCAGCTAAAACTGGGACTGGGCAGTTGTATACTACGTAATTCGTCTTTGTTTTGCGCCCAGAGCTAGGCTAAATTTTGACGATCGTGTGGTTGGAATTCTGAAATATTTTGGGAGTAAGTGTACCGATTGGGAGTTGAGAGTTTCAATTTTAGGTACCCCGCGCCCACCGCATAATTAAATTTTTTATAATGTTGTTTTCAAGTGATAGTACTAGACCGCCACAATAACGGAAGAGATGAACAAAACTAGGCTAGGCAATATTAGGGAGGATTGAAATCTGCCTCGGCTAGTCTCACTTAAACGTTCAAGTGCTTCATTTCCTTCATAAAATTTTATAATTTGAAAGAGATCTACCGTATAGTCCTTAGCAATTGACCACCCACCCGATACGGATCAGTCCCAAAATTTTGGCTGTAAGGTTATGTAAGCTGATTTGTGAAAATAGTATTACAGTTAAAACTGATTATATAACAAAACCCTTACCCTGTATGTACTGATCCGTATCGGGTGGGTGGTCAATTGCTAAGGACTATACGGTATGGTTTTAGATAAGCTAGTCTATAATGCGTACTGGGGTTTGATTTTTTTTACTCTTTGTGTCTACTGAGACTCTACTCCATTAAGCATAATATAGACTAAAGAAAATTAAGCATAGCCCTGCAGTGGCAAGACAAATGTATTATTGTTCGATCAGAAGGCCTTATTAAATGAGCTAGACTAGACTACGTACGTACTGAGGAGCTTCCATTTTCCCCTATATATACATGAATGCGTATATATGTATGTACGTATAGTTATAGTATACCGTAGTAACGGCGTAGTTACTACAGTATACTACGTAGTCACTAGTCTATAGTCTACTAAGACTAGCTAGTATCATGAAACTTTTTCTTTAATTCAACGAATTGTTTTTTCCTCGAGTATTTTCAGTCTATTTTAATGTGAGTAAACTGTAACGTATTTATTTTACATATTTTATTATGGATATTCACATACTATCCTACTCCTTTTTCTTCATCTTTTTTTTTTTGACAAAGCTGTGCCTCAAGCCAACTATTAAACCTTGATTACAAACAAGCTATGTCTGGAATTGATGAATTTTTATCACTAGACCCTTTATAAAAGATGATGCCTTTATCATTAGCACTGCGAGGAGTTGGAAATATGACATCAATATGTGCTGCCAGACAAGTAATTGGCTCAACTTGCAAACATTGCCTCGCTTTTATCATAATGGGAAGTACAGTCTCAGCAGCTTCAATTGCTTTGCAAATCGTCAACCTTACAGAGGCCAATCCTTCAACCGATCATCCATGGCCAAGTCTAGCTACCAATATCACTGAATAAAGGAGGACCAGCTTATCAAGCGTATCATTTGTCTTACCAGGCCTTGCCCTATTAACTGCTCTGTAAGGCTCCCGACGCGAACCACCACTCTAATTATGGTAGCCTTTCCGATAGATGTCAGCATTCGCAACGATACTTTATTCAATCTATTGTCCTCCCAATAAAATAAAATGTTTCTCAGTTAAAGACTCTGTTCCAAATACAAGTCTGACCGCCACTATGCTTCTTGGTGTATTGTTCTGAAAGCTGTGGATAGTGCCAATATCACCACAAAAGATCCAGAATTTACTCAAACAAGAGCTTTCAGACGAAAGACTGGAATTAGTTACTTTGCTTTAGATTGCCACCCTCCAATAAGCGGCAAATAGTATAATTGTCATGACCTCTGGTGAAAATTTTTTCTATGATTTTTACTTAGTTATCATTTATGGATTCTTAGTACTTTTAGTGTTTTATGTCTATATTTGATGAGTAAAATTTTGTAGACCTACTCTCTTGCATCACTTTCAATGTATTGCACCAGACCCGTAACGTTCATGTGGTGCCATGTGGCCCTATATTTTTCCAGACAGACTGATAATTTCTTTCATTAGCATGTCAGCTTTTTAGTTATGCGATTTGGGATTATGTTAGCCATATGTTAGATATACCGGTATGCCTAATAATCTTTACTACGATTTATGTTTAATTAGAGTGAAATAATTGCATGTTAGTCGCTTTAATTGAATCTGTGTAACATTTATAACATACACCAGAAGAATACGACCTATCTTACAAAAGCACGAATATCGATATTCGGTATCTGGAAGAAAATCGAGAGTAACATAAATTAATCACTCGGCTAATTAAAGTGCCTTCACCTTCAGAAAATATATCTGTAAGGAAAAGGTTATGAGTGGTTATATTCAACGAAATCGATAGTCTGAAGACGGTCATATCCAAATCATATTCGCCTACGTGAGAGCGGCAACATTTTATGCTGGTCTACCTATGACTCTGTTTTTTTGAAATGGTCGATGCTGCGACTAGTACAGGAGTCTAAATAGAATAGTATACTGCTGAGGTATATGAAATTCGAAGTACAGTATGTCAAATTGGTAAGAATGCTTAGAAACAAAAAGGTCGAGGCTGCGAAATATTGCGTCCACGCAATGAATACCAGTAAATATTCAACATATATTAAATTCTTGTATTATTCAAGAAGGCACTGAGAGAAATCAGAGCAAAGCTGACGGAATATGAATCTGATATGTTGATGAGGCAGTTATCGGTTTGTTTTGCGAGATACGGAGCCAAATGGCACTTCGTGAACACTAAGGACGCTATACAATACATTGAGAGTGAGGAAGGAGAAGTTTATATCTTCACTCATCAAATATAAACACTAGGCTACACTGAAAGTGCTAAGAATTCATAAATTCAAAACAAATACAAGGAAAATTATTAGACTCATAGAACTTATTACCTCAATTTTATATACCGATATACATATATGGAATGCTACTGGAGTAAGATTTCAAGAAAATAGAAAGCTAAATGTGTTTCTGGCCGGTTGTGTCTAGAATAAAATTTTAACACGCTGTTGCAAAGGTACTCACAGCTCTAGTTCTAGATAGTTCTCGTTCCAATTCTACTTCCAATTCTACTTCCAGTTCTAGTTCTAGTTTTAGCTCTAGTCTCAGTTCTAGTTTCAATTCTAGTCTGAGTTCTAGTCTCAGTTCTACAGCTGTTCTAGTTATTGTTACTGTTCTAGTACCAGTTCTAGTTGTGTTGTAAGTTAGATCTACCCTACAGTTCTATTAGACTTTACTAGACTATTCTAGGCTAGTTCTATTATCGGTACCATATTTATGGACGAAGCCTAGTTCATACGTAGAACTTCACTCTACCGCTCGTTTAGACTAGATGTCTTCATATTTCATACGTATACAGTACCGCCGTCTACTAGCTAGTCTGGCTATATTTAGACACGAATAGTAAACTCCGGAGCCCAAACTGCAACAGGCCGGCTGCTATTCAAAATTATTACCGATAACTACATATACTGTATGTTATAAAATTTTGTAAGCAGCACGAGACGTATTACCGTACTATTACGTGTTGTTTCGTAAAATCCTGCGTCTTCTTTTCAAGTACACTGTAGTCTAGTTTTTCTTTCTAGTTTTCTCTTCTGTCTAGTTTTCTCTTCTATTAGAGTTTTACTCGGCCATTCCAAGAATTTCTAAAATGACTTTTTTTTTTTAGTGTCGACTTTCTGTTCTTGTCGAGTTTGTCCGTGGGAATTTGGAGATCCGATGGCCCGATTTACCATCTATACTGTAGCCTATATGTCATACCGGTATAGGTAGGTCTATATGCGATACCCGTATACGCCTGTAGGTCTCTATGCCATACCGGTATAGGCAGGTCTATAGTAAAAGTGGTCTTCAAACTGACATTTATGTTTGTAGTCTAGTCTATTTAAGTATGGGTTATCTAGGAAATTTTTTTGACAAAACAAAGTGAACTCGAATCTCACTGGATAAGTGCTCAAAAGCAACGTTGTACATTCCCATGATTTCACCACTCATTTGACCTAATATGTTCATATTGTTATGAAATTAAACAAGAATTTGTGAATAAAGCTAGATTCGCACAAGAAGCGTGAGAAGCGCAATTTTTTAGTGTTGCTAGAAAATATAGCTATAGTTTTACAAGAAAAGAAAGATTTTTTTAGCACCTGCAAATACCAAGACTTCATAGCCTTAACTGAACGTTCGAGACTACCTAGATCCGTACCAAAGTGAGAGTGACCCCCTCTTTGGAGCAATGTCCATGGCACAATAGCCTAATATGTACCCCATTTTGGCTATTGAACACGTAAAATATTGCAGCCCGACTACAATCATACAACTTAACGAGCGATAGATAACATCTCAGCGAGGATGTTCAATCTCTACAGCCTTGCAACCCCTTACGCTTTCAAGTGCAATAGGATCTCTAGCGTACTTAGATAGCTATCGCCACCAATGTAACTCAAACTGGCCCAGGGAAGGCGTACTCAGATAAAAAACACTTAGAAAATATGATCTATTGTTCCAGATGAGCTCAAACAGCGCAATTGATATTTAAATTATACCGGTATGCTATCTATGCAACTTGAATTGAATATGACTGTTTTCTACTTTAACAACCGTTATTGAATTTATAAATCTTTTGCACTTTCAGTGTAGTGTGTATATATTTGATCAGTGAAGATATCAACTTCTCCTTCCTCAATTCCATACAGGATATATGCACATAGTGTCTAATATATGAATTTATACTATTAGCAAGCTGTTGCTGTTGCCGAGTGCCGGGGGCCCGGGGTGCTCCCGATTTTTTTCAAAGACAGCACATACTGTATACATGCATGCAATTCTGGCACATGTGCGCCAGTGTTGTCAAGGTGTCCAACGTCACCAAAATGTGATGTCATGTCGTGTCATATAGAATTAGAGGCATGATTCGGGCCTTGATGGAGGCAACACGACAAAGGGCGAAGGCCTAATACAATGGCAAATTGTTATGTTAATGCTCACAGCAGGAGGGCGGCTTCATATTTACTCTTTTTTTTGTTTTTTTTATATTTCGTCTTCTAGATATTCACCTCGTTAATCAATCCTGGGAACTTTTCCCTTTTTAAAAAAAAAAAAAAAAAAAAATGTCGTGTCATACATAATAACAGGCAGTAAATGTTGTGTGTATACTCAAATATACGCAGTACCAGTACAAAATATACGCAAAGCCTACACTAGCTAGTACTTGAACCCTTAACACTTCCAGTGTATTGTGTTAACAGAGAGCTATTCTGGTGAGTCAAGGGACAAATTGACATGATAAGTTCTATAAGTTTATCAATACAAGGATCTATGTCTATATTTGATGACTGAAGAGTGAAGAGCTCAACTCCCCCTTACTCATGTGCACTCAATATACTGGTATTGTAAGGTACTATCTAACTTTGTATCTCGCCAAGCAGACCGATAGTCCCCATATATCAGCTTAGTATTCTTTCGCCACGACTCTAATATTTCTCAGCACCGTCTCCGACTTGGGTTAACAAGACAAAAAAAAATAGAGACCATTGTAGGCAAATATCATGATATAACCGGTAACTACGTAGTAGGGCTGGTACCGTATATATATTCTATTTTTTATAGTCTCGAATCTCGATCGAGGTTCTCATTTATTCGGCTCAAAGCCGTCTTAGTGAATATACCTTGGGGAACTTGGGAATTTTTTTTCGATCTACGCGTACAGTTCCTAATTGGGAAGCTAGCCAATGGCAGAGCATAGGTCACGTGCATTCGTATTCGCGACGTACGTACGTTCGAATTTCATTAGAGTCTAATTAGCCCAGGGAACTCAACGTTTTTAGGATCTGCGCGCGCAGTTCTAGATGAGGAAACTGGCCAATGGCAGGGCTTGAGCCGACCCGCACGAATTTCAGCGTAGCACTGACAGAAATTCGTAATCTGGTATAGCTATATAGGATCAATGCTTTAAACTGACAAAACTTCCCTTTGGGACTGAATAAATAAGGTCCGAATTTATGCTTAAATAAATCCAGCGTATGTGTCACAGGTTGCCTCCAGGTATACGTTTTTTCATCCAGAATCCAGCTTACTAGACCTCTAGTACTCTAAATCCGAGAGAAATGATAGTTATATCTTGACAAGAAAATCCAACTAAATGTAGATTTTGGCTATAAATATGTATGGCAGTAACTGGTTGCAAGCACAGATTTTTTTCAAACTAGTATCACTGGCCCATTCAGAGTATGCTTATTAATTGATGATTATCTAACACAAACCCCGAAAATAGTTTTACATTCAATTGCAATGTTGGAAGCCCAAGTGTGAGGGGAGAGAGAAGGACTCAGAGATTTTACGGCGCGAGCATAAATATATCTCCATGTATACTAGAGATCACTTGACAGTTAGTGAATGATCCAGTACAGTTGGCGCTTATTGTGGCCACTACCTATTGCGCACAAGTATGGAAACACATTTTAATGGACTGGTTATGGATTGGCAAAGCAGCAGACAGCGACGTTGACACCATATGACCGTAGTTGACAGATTCACCAAGGGTGTGATCTTTATTTCTACGAAGAAAGCGTGCCGTGCAGTCGAGTCGACGTGCCTCATACTGGGCCATGTGTTTTGTCTATATGGGGCTCCTCAGCCAATCGTAGATCTGACAGAGATCCCAGGTTGACAGCCCATATTTGGAAGGAAATAACCAGCACGTTAGGTATCAGATGTGTTCAACGTGAGCATTTTCAGTTGATACAAAATAGTGGAAAAAGTATTTGAACTTTCTCCAGACTTCAGATTTTTTATAACTGAGAGCAGTAAACGTTGGTCAGCTATCATATACAGCGTTTTTCGGGAGCATGTCAGCTTGAACTTGTTCTGAACACTCTATTAAGTAGTATTAACCCAGTAGAATCTGTCAAGATCTCATTTTATTTTGGTTCAAGAGACCTTTCATCAATATTTTATCATTTATAAAAGTACTTTCAAGGAGTTGGTTTTTTTATTTAACACCACACAGCCGGCTACAGCTAGACAAAGCATCAAAACCAGAACCAAAAACAAATGGCCTAACTTACTAGGCTATATGGTTTCTTTACAGTTTTACATAATTGCTCTAGCAATGCTTCAGGCCAAGTACATGATAGCTGTTGTCTTAGTATTCAATTTCATCGCCAAACAATTCTGAACTATCAGCACAACTCCCCGGGCGATTAGAAAGGGTCGTGTCTACGTCTAGGATTTGAAGGGCTTTCAAAGTGTCTTGTGAGATTGACTAAAGCAGATGAGTAACTGAAATAAAGTACTAGAAGACGCTAGATAGTAATTTTTTCGAGAAAATCCAATCATAATAGTAAGCTGTCGCGCTGCAGACTTTAATTATCTCAAAGGTAATAAAGAGCTTTCAACTCATGATGTTATCGGTAAACATATAGTTATAGTCCTGAGCCTGGACTAGTAGAAGCTGATCCTGACGATATCTTGAAAATGCCTATTACCATGCTTTGTTTTCTGTGAAGTTGTCGATGTGACAGCAAAATGGTGAAAGTAAGATTCATTATCAGGGGAGCAGACCGAAGTAAAATCAAAACAGCGTACAGTTTCACAGTACGAGGTGTTGGTCTAGACCAATGAATAGGTCTGAAACTAACTAGACAGGATCGATCAAGAGAGACAAGTTTATATTAATTTTGTACCCGTAGACCGTATACATGAGAATCTGATTCAGACGGTATACATAGCTAAGCTACGCCCTTCACTAAAACGTAATTTTTTCGAAAGGCAAAATTTTCACAATTTTCATTACCACCAAAAGTTTGTCATCAAAACCAATCAGGCCCATAAACCAACAACCATGGGCGCACAAGCTTAATACATAGTAGATACTAAATACTGTAGAGTAAGTTAATAACCAAGATTCATGCAAGGAATAAATTTAAAGCTGTTTAAGATTTTGATGTGAACCTAGTTCTCCTCGTGTGGATATGAGCCTAGCTACTTAAGCCCTACCATGAGGAGATTTGGGGCAAAAATACCTCGGAGTCCACACCACAGGTCAATGAATAGTGTTAATGTCCCCGTGTACTTGTCTTTCAGTAGCTCAAAAGAGAGGCGAAAGAGAAATTTGGCCGAACTGTGCGATTCACCTTTCCTCAATAGTAGTGACCACTGGCCAGGCACCATTGTTTAGACAGCTGTTCACCTACCGGTAGCCTATAGACTACGGTAGAGTCTACATAAATAATGAACGTTCCATGACCTATCACATGCATAAAAAAAGTATAGACTAGACTAATAAAAATGAATAGAGTGTGGACTAATGTTTACTAGTATAGTGACTGTTTAGCGCACACCTTTTTGTGACTGGATGACCTGTATCGTTTGGGAACGAAGGGAGTCTATCTTCAGACTTGATCCATCAGTTCCGACGCTACGCAGCCTGTAAATTCACTATGGGTCAACAGTGACTCAACACAGAAACAAACGAATACCTTTGTGCAGAACCTCATTCTTCAAATTCTAATCTTCAAGCAATGTTACACGGTTGATCAGAGCTCATGTCAAGTGAGTCTTAGTGGACTAATAATGTTAACTCTCTAGCGCTAATTGACTGGGTGGATGTTTAATTATCTTTAAAGGGCCGGCCGTATCGAAACCGCCACGACCTAAATGAACTGCTGCGCAGCTGGCTTTCTCAGAAAGAAACAAAGTCTCGTTTCACAACAATTAAGTCTTATGCCCTAGTAATATATAGACTAGTCTAAGTAATTAACGGCCGAGTCTGTAGTCTAGTCTAGTAAACGGCCGAGTCTTTGAAATTTTCTAAAAATGTTTAGAAATTCTAGAACTAGGCTATAATGTCGACTATACGCAATGTTTTTTTTGGTTGCCACATTGGCACGGGCCCAGCTAGAATCTATAACTAAGTGTGAGAAATAATCCTTGAAAAATTTATAAGGTTTGTAAATCAATCGCCGTAAAAAATGAAATACCATACACTTTGATTTTCTTTGAATTGTTATTTATCTCAAATTTATGAATCTTTGGCACTTTCAAATACCGTAAGTTAACAACGATTTCACCGCACCAGTCTAGTGCTTTTCTAGAAGTATTTTTGTCTTCAACGCTTGGATGAATCATTCTTGTAAGCGAGAGAAATATGCAAAAGCTGATGGTTTATAACTAGTTTGAATCTAAACATTCCGCTCTATCTGCTTAAGCCTACCAATACTTCATTGCGAAAACGTATGAGAAGGGCGCGAAAATTCGAATGTATATAAGTAAAAAACAATACAAGAAGAAATATTAGAGGGCATATTCCGTATGAAATAAAACAGAATAGTTTACAAATTAGGTATGCTGATATAATCTCGAGCATTATCTTGGATATCTTTTTAAAGAATAAAGCTGAATGAAGTTATATAAACCATAACAAAAATACAATACAACAAATTGAAAGAGAAGAAGTGAGGAGGGTTTATCATCTACAGTATGAGTTATATGTCAAATTCTATTGTGGTGTAATAATAAAAAAATTAATCTAAGGAGACATAGTCTAGCTAGACTACGCAGCCATCGCAATATAGACTATGCCATGGTCAATTAAATTAATAGATCTCGAAAATAATCATGATTTAGGATCCGGGATGAATCCAATTACAGTAACTGAGAATATAATAAATAATCTCTGACATATCATTGAGGGACTGTACTGTGGCCATAAGTTGTGATTTTTTTCAATTCAGACTAAAGAGCTCTATGAGACTAAATACCTGTAAAAAAAAAGCCACTAGCTTTGATTCATAATAGCTTTAGCAAATAACGTAGACCTAGACTAGCTACATTATAGACTAGACTACCTTTTCTACTGTAACAGAAATTATCTGCAACCACGTATTCTAACATATAACATTAATATTATAATTAAGAGAGGAGAAAGTGAAATCTGGCGTACTGTACGATAAACTGCACGATCCACCCTTCTTCTATCGATCCCAAGATTCTCAAGTTGTCTCAAGTTGACTCTCAACTGATAGTACAGTACACCAGCCCCGACTGTAGGAATGTAAATGTAAGTACTGTACACATGAAGGGCATCAGTGCAGTACTGTATTTCAAGGAAAAAAATTTCAAAATAGGACGAGAGCATACCAAAGGGCAGAAGCAACAGAACGAGGTAGAAATATGCCCAATCATGTAGTCTAGTCTAAACAATTATAATGTCATTCAAAAAAGTATATAGTTAGCGCTCAATTGAGATATTGTAATATACTGGCTATAAATTTTTCTCAATTGTGTTGTTGCTTGCTTATTTCTTTGAATCCTAAACACTTTTAGTGTATACAAATTGTTTTTTTACATTTATATTTGATGGTCAAGAATATGGACCACAAATTCCTGGACCGATACATTAAAAAGGCAGTAGTCTACTAGCGCTAGTCTATATACCGGTATGCAAGACTCTACACCCGTAAGGTGCATGCAAAGCGCGCAGACGCGTTTAAATGCATGCATGTTTTGCGGGGATCACGGGACCTAATTAATTTATAATTAAATTTCCAGCATCACGTTTATTGCGCCTCTGACCAATAATATATAATCTTTTATTATTAAATTTATAGAACTTATTATGTCACTATGCAAATGCCACCCGCACAAAATATCATGCTTTTCGCTTTTCACCATCAAAAATTATCTCAAAAAAACAACATAAAAAACATAAAAAACATCCATCAACTCCACCAATAGATATGGTTGAAAAAAAAAATGAAAGATGGCGTCGAGTTGCCGTCGACTATTCTAGAAATTAGAAAAAATACCAAGTTATATTTACCATTTTAGCTAATCGTGAGTAGTTATGGATATTTACTGAGGCTTTTAAAACCCTAGAAGATTCGAACACTTCTGCATAACAAGCACTTGGTATTTCAAATATTGTTAAATAAACTAAAATGCAAATAAAAAAAAGATTCAGGGTGGAATTACCTTGATGAATCTTCATCGCACTAGAATATCTGAGTAGTCAACAGACTCTGCACTGTCTGTACTGACTCTGGAGTACAAGGCCTACAGACTGAGTACGTAGAAAGAATGGAGGAAGCATGTTAACTTGGCCAAGTACTACAGCTGTATTCTAATACGTAGTCTAAGCAAATTTAGAAAGAAAAGGGAAAAATGATAGTCTAGTCGATTAAGACATTTTAACATATGCTAGCTAGCTTTAGCTCGCGATATTTACTATATATCACTTATGGCTATAGATCTACTTCGCAAATTTTGAACCATATATGCACCATGTAGCGCTACTGAACGACGATATCATAAACCAAGTGTGATTGCCGATGTCCATCACTGAACTAGTGCTTCTTCTTTTAAATTTATTAATTTATCTCCTTTCTATCTACTCAGATTCTACTGTACTAAATTTTATTCTACTTTTCTTTCACTTTTCTTTTACTTTTAGAGCCTTAAAGCACGCAAGCGTTGAGATTCTACTCAATGTATACCGCTCACGCAATTCTATAGCTAGCTAGTCTTAAATTATAGCTACTAAAGCTCTCTAGGGGAGAGTGCAATGCAGGCCCAGTTGCGTAGTCTACACCTGGCCGGCTTGACGGCTGGCGAGCTGGCCGGAATTATTAAGACTCTACGCTTTGAATGCATGTACAGTAGCGCTCTAGTTTAGGAAAAAAATCTAGACGACAAAAAATAGAACTCTTAAGATATCGTGTAGACTACCCTAGTCTATACAATTGCATACGCGAAGAGTGACAACGTGTGTAATTCATAAATTATAAGCAGACAACAATATACAGTCTATTATACACTGAGTAATATATAGCTTTAAATTCAAAGAAATTCTTAGAAATTCCTAAGCATCCAAATCACTAACTGGTCCATATATATATACGAGTATGAACTAGCTAATATATTCTATTTATTTAAAATCTACATATGGCCACGGTCTAGACTCTAGACTCTCGACTAATTGACATATATCTAGCCCACTTCGTGGCGTTCGTGCTCCTTTTTCTCAATTCTAGATCACTACGTACTACGTAGTACGTACGTACTCTTGGTTGATCAGCTCTATTTCAACGTTACTGTACTGCTTTTTGATGTTATCATTTCTGTAATTTTATTCTTGTAACTCATGAATTGCAGGCAAGTAATACGTAGTAGTTTTACTCAATACGTTGAGTGTATCACTGTATCTCATTGAGGAAAGAGAAGTTGATATCTTCACTCATCAAATATGAACACATTACACTGAAAGTGCTAAAAATTTATAAATCTAAAACAGATGATTATACAACCTAAATCTCATGTTTATTTTTGATCCCGTGGGCAAGTTTTTTTTCTTCCGCTCTAGATTGTGCCAAACAGACTGATAATCGTCTTATTAGCAGGTCAGCTTCTTAGTCTCTCGTTTTGGCTCTTAATCTCTTCAGCGCTTCTTCCCTCCTAGCGTGTTCTTTTTTTTTTTCCTTTTTCAGTGAGTAGGCTTTGCACTTTCTTTGATCACAAAATAAGTGCATATATAAGTTTCTATCTGGTTGGCTTCCCTGACCCTGGTCGTACAGACTCTTTTCTTACAGATCTTGTCAAGTAGCGTATTATCTGAAGGACGCTCTTCTTGCTACTCATCTTCATCTTCTGCATCACTATCACTATCATCGCAAGTCACTGCCAAGTAGTCAAAGTTAGATCACGGTAGCTTCATGTTGTAACATCCCAGTTATAACACTTAAAAAAACATATGGCAATCTCTAATTATAATATTTACGTATAATATTCTTGTGTTAACTGATAAATAGGCCTATTTATACTGTCGTTAGTATGTCTGGATTTAAAAAGAGAAAAAAATTGTGAGCTCTCGAACGTTACCTATCCCTTCTTAACTTTCAATATTGCTCAACTTAGTTAGTCTTCATAAAACTTTGGAGTCATGATAAGCTAGGCCTAGATAATAAGAATAGATTTCAATATTTTCACTGGAATAGACTACGTAGTTAAACATGATAACCGACATAGAATGATCATCTAGAGCCTAGAACTAGTGTTATGCCCTATACAAAGGCACATTGATATATCTCACCTGAACTGGAAATGGATAGATCGGAAAAGCCCAATCAGGTCAATCAAATGCCTCTCACAATCGTGATTGATATCTCTTTCTTTGCATTATATACAACATTCCTAACTATATACATTTATTGGCTACGAGTTTTCAGTTAATACGCGCAGTCTTTACCTCTCCTTGCTCCTGTTCTTGTTCGTTCTCCTCATTCAATCTAGCTTGGAATGAAGGCACTTTGATTCCCTCGATAGATAAAGTATTTAACAGTTTCAACAAAGGACGACCAGGATGAAAATTTTTCGGTTCCTTGTTCAGTTCCTTGAGAACCTCTCGAGCAGAGTCCCAGTCACGCGCATTCACACATCCTTGCAACACAAAAGCGTATGTGTAACGGTTGAGAGGAGATCTGGAATCAGCTACGGCCAATCTAAAGTAATCCATGCACTGAGAAATGAGTCCACGGTTAGCAAATCCATGGATCATCTGATTGTAACTGGCCGTGGGCCTGATAATATTAAACTGCCGCATTTGACCAAAGTATTCAACGGCTTGGTTCATGTTACCGGCCAAAATTTCACCATTGATGAGAGCTGTGAAAGTACGCAAATTGGGTCGCAATCGCTTACGCTTCATAAGTTCATATAGATCATGAGCCGCCTTAGTTCCACTTCCAGACTTTGCCAGACCATCGATTATGGCAGTGATGGTTGAAGTATTGGTTCGGATGCCATTGCTGTTCATATCTTTAACGAGATCTCCAACATAATTCTCAGGGTTAATGTTTTTTTGATTGGCAGACTTGTACATGCTGTCAATGACGTTGGTATAGGTCGCTACATTCGGGGTGACACCGTTGTCTGACATGAGAGTAAGCATAGCTTCAACTTCACTGTATCGCTTCTGTTTGAGAAAGGTCTTGATGAAAGTATTGAATGCAATGACATCGGGAGACAGCCCCTGTTGGATTCCTTCGTCGAGAAGATCACGGGCCATTTTATCAAATCCAGCGTTAAGCAAACCATTCAGCATTACATTGAAAATCTTTAAGTTTGTGGTAACGTCAATCTCGCCTTTCTGAATCTTTTCGAAAATTTCCATGGCAGTCTCAGGTCGGCCAGACTTGAAGTAAATATCAATCAACGTACCATAGGAGTCAGCGTTGGGGCTAATACCGGCTTGTTCCATCTTAGAAATGATAGCTTCAGTGACCACTACACTTTGCTCTTTGGAGAGTGCTGCAGCCTTCAGAAGCATATTCCACGATTGCACGGACGGGACAATACCGCTTTGTGTAAGATCATTCCAGATATCGAAAGCTTGTTGTGTTCTTCCTGATTCTGCAAAGCAGAAAATGAAGCGAGCATAAGTGCTCTCAGGAAGTGGTGACCCAGAAGTTAAAGCATGTCGCTTGCACTCAGCATAGCGATGTTCGAGCTCCAGAGGTCGATCCACAGGAAGAGAGTTCAAAAAATCAACATCGGCGGGATTTAGGGCTTCCAACCTAATAGCTCTTAGACCCTCCAGAACAGAATTTATGAGGCCCTGATCAAAGCGGTAGCTTGAGGAGCGGAAGAGGTTGTGAATTTCGCTATCATCAGGAACCGTCTCAAGAGGAACAAGGTAGAGCGCAATTTTTGAAACTGGCTGTGAATTTTCGCTGATGCAGTTTCCGATGTAGGCAATCATTGCAGCAAGCGCTGCTTCTCTGTTGTCGAGTTCTCTGACTCTAGTAACATCGCCGAGAGCTTCCCAAAATTTAACCCAAACCTCAAGACCTTGATTGGTACGACCTTTAAATACTTCAAAAAGAATGACTTCTGAGCACATCCAGCCAAACAGTAGCTTGCCCTCAAGGTATTTGATGAAAAGATCCCGAAGGGGGATGACGCCCTCATCCTGACCGCGCTGATGAGCTTGCAAGACCTTATTGAACAGCTTTATATACAACCGATTAGATCTCTCCTCTTCTCTAAAGTATCGCAAAACGTAGGAGCTTTCAGGATCATATGTTTCGACAAAGAGAGCTGAGGCCTCCGCAGTTTTATTTTTCTTCAGTAGCTCGTCAATCTCGGCATACTTGGACTCCAAGGCAGCACGTTGTTCAATAGATAACCGTGGTCGTCTATTTTGACGAAAATTGGGGCGCGATTTGCTTTTCGTAGCTGTCGCGGCAGCAGGAGAAGGTATCTGCTCTGTAGGCGAAGTAACAGTTGAGTTCGATCTAGCTATTAGCGCCGTACGTAAAGTAACAATGGCGGACTGAGTCAAAAGACCACTTAGACGGAGAGTCGGAGAGCTCTTCAGCAGTCTCAGCCGAGCTACGTTGGAACCGAACATTGTGTGCGTATGAACGACGATGAGGATATGGTGCGGTTGGAAGATTTTTTGGAAAAAATATTGGCCCCGACATTGGTTGGAATAATTCGGTAGGGTAAATAAATAAAAAAGAGATTTAAGAAATATCTTAAAATCCGTTGAGAGCTCTGCAGTAACTAGGAATCACGGCCACAAAGATGAATACGATAGACAAGACGATAGACGAGACCCATGAGGAGATGCTAGTCCGTCACAGCAAGGAGCAGCGAGAGCTTGTTAACGCAACGACGAGCTTGAAGAAGCAAGCCACAAAAGGCGAGAAACGGAAAAAGAAGGAAATCAGGAAGCAAATAGAGGAAATGGAAGCTGATTTGAAGGAAAAGCATGCTAAGGAATTAATAGTAAGAAATCAGAATTTATTTATGCTGAAAATCTAATGGTTAAATAGGCATTCAGTGGTGTAGATGTGGCGGATCACCATGAAGCTCAATCTGAAGGCCAAGATGAAAACGACGACAGTGAAGACGAGTTTTCCCCAGAAAAGCTACTAGCACAGCTACAACTAGAAGAGAAAGAGCGCGAAGCTGAAGAAGCTGCGAAAGCTGCTTTAAAGGCATCCAAACAGGATAATACTGAACCAGCTGCTCCTAAAGCTAAGCGAAATAGAAGAAAAGAGAAAATCGCAGCTCGTGAAGCAGCTGTCCAGAAGCTTTCTGAAGAAGCCGCCGCTGAGGCCGCAACACAACCCGATTTACGCAAAATTGAAATGGAAAATATGTTTTCCATTTGCGAACTGAGATCACTGTCTCAATATGAAATCCCAGCGGATGGGCATTGTCTGTTTGCATCGATAGCAGATCAGCTGAAAATTCGACATAACACAATCAAAACAGTGCAAGAGTTGCGATCCGAAGCTGCTGACTATATTCGAAAACATCCGAATGACTTTAGCCCGTTTTTATTTGATGAAAATACAATGTCAATGCGTGAAATTGAGCCTTACTGTGTGGAGCTCGAATCTACTGCTATCTGGGGAGGGGATTTGGAAATCACAGCATTTTCTCAAATATTTGATAGCCCCATTACCGTCCTTATCAATGGACAGTCTCCATTTATAGCCAATGAGTCTGGTAAAAATCCAGAGCTTAAGCTGGCATACTATAAACATAGCTTTGGTCTTGGAGAACATTACAACTCTCTTCGTGATAAATAATGGGTTAGGTTTTTAATATGTTACCATCGGGTCTTGGTGCCCATCTCGAAGTATCAATAATAGTCTTTTTCATTTCAATTATTTTCTCTCTTCTCTTTCTTTTCTTGGTCTTTTGAAAGTATATGATATCGGCACAATGGCACCTACAGAAACCGCAAAGTCTCCAATTTCTCTCAAAGTAGGCTATATCCCTGAACATTTCTCCACACCTCTTTTTTTCGCTCAGGCCCAGGGCTACTACGCCAAATATGGTGTGGAGATTGAGTTTATTCCTTACCCATCTGGGTCAGGACATCTCCTTCAGAGTCTGAATGACAAATCGATTGGTGAGCTGAATTTGAGCGTAATTCTGTTGCAAAGTTACTGATGAAGGTAGATGTGGCTATTGGTTTGACCGAAGCCTTCGTTGCTGGTATTGGAAAGGGATTTGATTGGTGCAAACTTATCGGAACCTACGTCCATACTCCTCTTTGTAAGTTGAAAGTACGAGACAGTTCAGGATTTCCGTTAACTTTGTTAGGTTGGGCTATAAGTACTGGCATCAATCGAGATGACTTGACTTCCGAAAACGATATCGAAGGCAAGAAAATTGGCATCAGCCGAATTGGAAGGTATGTATCTCACAAACAACATACAGTTGCCATTTACTGACAGCTGTTTTTAAAGTGGCTCGTATGTCATGCCTTTTGTCCTTGCGACTCAGAAGAATTGGACCAAACCGTTTGAGTTTGAGATTCTTAACGACTTCAAGTCCCTTCGCGATGGTGTAAATCAAACAGGCTCTGTTGCTTCCTGTGACGCTTTCATGTGGGAAGTATTTACCACCAAGAAGTACTACGACAACCGTGAGATTAAGCAAATTGGTCATATTTACACTCCCTGGCCTTCCTGGATTATAGCCACAACAACGAGCGTAATTGGAGCCAAAAAAGAAGCCTTAGCATCGTTTTTGAAGAGTGTAAACGAAGGAATTGTTTACTTCAACCAGCATAATGATGAGGCCGTGGAACACATTGCAGAGAATCTAGATTATTCTGCTGAGGATGCTCGCGCATGGTTAGATACGGTTAAATTTGTTGACGATACCACTGCAGTTAATCCTGAGTTAATTCACAAGACTCTTACAATCCTGAAGGCAGCTAAGGTTTTAAATGACAGTGCCGATGACAAGGAGTATATTGTCAGTGTTACAAAATAGGTAAACCATGAAAAGTGATATATGATTTGATTTGCATAGATATATTCAATAAAACTACAAGTGTATTTTCAATAAGCACCTAGAGTATAATCAAAGCTGTAAACTTCAGTTAGCAAGTGTCTTGGTGAAACGATGAGTTCAAAAAATATCTTCAAAAATGAAGCACAAGACGAATCAAAATCAGTTTTATAAAAATTCTTCTCATGAGTTATATATAAATCGAAGAGCTGGGTTTAATAAAAGCATGAGCCAAAAGGCTCGGTCTCATCATCAAAATTCGTCTGTGTTGAGGGTGGGATTGTTCAATGCTTACCATTAAATCAATGTATTGTAGATATCGAGTGATGAAAGTCACTGAGGATCTGAAAAGAATGAGTGAAAATATTCCGCGGAGAGCTTTATAGCTAGTTTAAGTGCTGAAATTTACGCATTCAGTACTTACTGTACTTAAATATATTCACGTGATACAATCAGGGTACGTATACGTACCGGTGCCGGCCGTTAACGTTAACGTACGTTAACTACATGATACGCTGTTGTTGACTGGCTAGCTACAGTAGAGTCTGAATTCACCGAAAAGGTCCAGAACTGAACTCTGGATACATCGTGTAGTATGTTTTTACTAGTAGAATTTAGGTTAAATACGTCCTGTGGAATGAGAATGGTTATAACTGTCGAAAGTTGTAAAAAGATTACCCGGAGGAAACATGTTCATGGAGAAGACGAGAGCTCCTAGGCATAATGTTGGTGGTGATGCACCAGCGGAGTCCATGTAGGATCTACCCTAATCCTTTGAATACCGGCAGTATCAACTGTGTTCAATGAAGTCTAAGGATGGTAACGTTGCTGTATAAGATGGTGTCAAGTTGATGTCATACTGAGATCATTCTAGATCAGTCTACTGAATAATGACTAAAGCTATTATTTCAAATTTCTAAGTTGACCTAGATATATCTCAAGTCCTAGACCATATTTTTTACTACCCCATTGAAAAACTATGTAAACCAATTAACGTACTACACATGTACTGTAAAAAAGTTTTAAAACCCAATTAAGGTCCCAATTAGGAACTACGTACTATGTACACCAGTAACTTCTTGACAAAAGCTTCGATCGAGCAAGTAAATTAAAAAAGTGATCCAGATCGACTGCCTACAATAATAAGTTCTCCATCTCAGTCACCGGTGCTGTAGAACCACAAACCCCCTACCGGTACCTAGGACAAATATTAGTAATGATAGTAAGGCTTATAATCTAAGTAAAATACTTTACATGCACCATATTTGCGCGGTATAGGTCCTTTTATGTGACAATCTGGCTACAACCACCATCTGCTAGACTACAATACCATGGAAAAAAATCATAACGGCCAGGACGGGAACCCCACTTAACAATTTAGACAGAAGGTTTTTAACGCAAGAGACATGAGAGTAGATAATCGATCCGAGACAAGTGCGAATGATAAGATCCTGTTTCCAACTATCAGCGTTCAGGGCCACGATCCATTATTGGAAAGCCCGTGAAAGGCCTCGTTTGACCGTAGACGTTCGTGAATTGTAAATAATGTGAGTTGAGCGAAACTACAAGAAAGGCACAGTATAGTAAACGGCCGGTCATATCTCAACGTTTTAAAAACCGAATTACCCGAGATTTTTCTTTATATTGTTATTTATCTTGAATTTATGAGTTTTTAGCACTTTAAATGTTGTGTGTTGATATTTAATTTTCCTTGTATTATTATTTGTCTTGAATTTATGAATTTTTAGCACTTTCAGTGTAGACTAGTGTGTTTAATACATCAAAGCGAGGTACAATGGGAAGATGGTC